>JAADYJ010000400.1:0-22517 GCA_023338205.1 Halophytophthora polymorphica
ACGGACCACCTTCTTGTCTTTGCTTGTCGTGTTGAACACGTACGCGAAGGCTTTGTTGGTGGCCGTCATGTTCCACGAGCCACGGTCAAAAATCCACTGCGCGCTCACCTCCGTGTCGGCGTTCGCGTGCTGGGCGCCGCCGCGACGAAAGGAGTGCGATGTCATCGCCTTCGAGAGCCCCTTCGCCATGATGGCTTCGCCGGATAGCAGAGGCGACTTGAGGAGCCTGTTCACGTAAACGTGCAGCGTGTAGACGCCAGGGGCCCCTGTGCGCTTCATCGACGGTTGTCCTGGAGCGTCGATCGCCTCCAGCAGGCGCGGTGCGTTTGCTTGGTGGCTTGAAATGGCCTCAACGAGGGATACGTCATCCGGAAGCGACAGCTCGGCTGGTGCAGGCGAGCTGACCGCAGGAAGGTGAAGGAGCGAGGCCGACGTCATGCTCTGCATGACGAGTGCAAGAGCAAGAGCATGCACGGGGCACGTAATATAACCCTCTTTGTCCGGGAACAGTGAGAGCCCTTGGTCTTCCGACGTTTTGACGCGTAGCAACCGTAGGAACACCACGTTATCCGCAGACAAAGAGAGGTTGGCCTTACGCACGAGGCTCAGGTCTGACGCCCGGCCAAACACGTACCACATTAGGCACAGTAGAGCAGCATCTTAGTAGGCCGTCGCATCCGTAGCTCCGCGGTAGAGTGCCTCCACTAAGAGCTTGAGGTCGGCCTTCGTGCATGCTGGAGCCTTCTTGGTGAGGCCTCCCTTGTCGCGCTTGACGCAGTATTTCTCGATCGTCTGGCCCATCTTGAGCAGCTGTTTCTCGACGGGCTGGCGAAGCTGGGGGAACACGTCGAGCAGCCAGTTTTTGACCTGACGGTAGTAGGACATGACGCTTTGACGCGCCAATACCTTGCCGTCGGAAGCGACAAGATGCATAGCAAAACGATCCATAATAACAACGAAGGTACCCCCCTTTGAATCCGCAGAAAGCACCTCGTGCACGAAAGCCATGGAGGAGCCCTCTGCAGACAAAAAACGCTTGAAGGCATTGGCAGCAGTCACCTTCGCGCGCTGGGTGCTTGCGGGCACCAACGATTGCAAGCTCATGTTCTTGTCGCGTGCGCTGTCCTGCCTTGAAACTCGGAAATGTATCAACACCAGGGGCGTGTCCTGGCGCAACGTGACTCTCTGGCAGCCAGTGATGTCACGCAGCCCTAGCTTTTCAGAATCTCTGCAGATATGCCGTTGATATGCAAACGACTTGACTTCGCTATGGATGACATGGGGAGTACCAGGCTTCGGAACGGCTTCGGAACCACAAAACCCTACCCGCTTAGATTTTACTGGCTATATTTCCAAGCATAACGATCATATAGAGTGATTTAATTGGCCAAATATTGCTCGGAGTTTTGACGATATCCATCTACAACCTTCCTTTGTACGCGTCGCCCTGCCGCCGTCTGCTGCCGGTCCTTCCGTCGGGACCGCGCGCGGCGCCACTACGTTGGACGTCCGCGTCCTGGGCGCCTCAGCCAAAGACCGTGGGGCCCGCGAGCGCCAGCGCTGGGTGCGTGAGCACGTCGTCCAGGGCGACTCGCCGACGCGGATCCACCTGCAGCAGCGCGTCGCAGAGCTCCACCGTGGCCTCGTGCAGCGACGGTAGCAGCCCCCAGGCTGCCAGCACGGCGCGCACGCCGCCCATATCTCGGAAGGCGCGGAAGGCGCGGTTCGTGGGCGTCGCGGCCGTCACAAGCGGCGAGCCCGTGAGCGCGATCCACAAGACGATGCCGAGCGACCAGACGTCGGCCTGGCACGGGTTGTAGCCGCGCGCGGGCGGCGCCAGCACCTCGGGTGCCATGTAGGCCGGCTTGCCCGCCGCCTTCCGCGGGCGCGCCGAGGCGGCCACGCACAGGCCAAAGTCCGCGAGCTTGCACTCGCCGCGGCGCGTGAGCAGAATGTTCTCGAGGCTCACGTCGCGGTGCGCCACGCCCACGTCGCGGTGCAGGAAGCGCAGGCCCGCGGCCACTTGCGCCAGCACGCAGAGCGCGCGGCGCTCCACTGCGAGCGCGGTGAGCGCGTCGGGCGGCCGCACGCCCGGCTGCGGCGCCCCGGAGCGCCGCAGCGTCTCGAAGAGGTCGCCGCGCTCACAGAGCTCCATGACGAGGTGCAGGTGGCCGTCGGACAGGAAGCAGTCGTGGTACTGCAGCACGTGCGGGTGGCCGCCGGCGCGTCGGGCCTGTGTGGCCACGTGCGCCTCGTCGAACGGGCTCTCGAAGGTGAGCCCGGCGCGCGCCATCTTCATGATGCGCTGCAGCTGCAGCCGCTTGACGGCCACGAGCCGCGCCGAGGCCGAGGCCGAGGCGCAGGTCTTGGCCGTGGGGGAGGCCGGCGGCTCGCGCAGCTCGCACAGCAGCACGCGGCCGAACTGCGCCTGGCCCAGCACCTGGTGGACCACGAAGCGCTCGCCCATACTGGAGCGGCGGCAGCGGTGAGTGAGTGAGTGGCTCTCTGGCTTGTCTTGGAGAGCGGGAATCGCGGAATGGCCGTGGCCGTGGCCATGGCGACCCACTAAGACGGACGCGGCCGACACTTGCTCGACTGATGGCGCATGGAGCCGCAGTCCACTGGCCGACAGGCGCGAACGTCCGGGTTTCTTCTACCAAATGACGTTTCGCGGCGGCCAGAGGTTGGCTTCAACTTGTAGAAAAAGGTGAGTGGGTCTCTGAAACATTATGCAGAAGACTTACTGTGCGGACGGGCGATACAAAGTGTGCTGCTGCGACCTCCTATAATTGGAGACCCGCATAAACGGATAGGCCAAGCTGGTCCGGGTCGCGACTGGCGCCGAGGCGGACGAGCTTGCAGGGTGGCGATCTGCTGGCAGTCGCCGGGTCCTGCTTCAGCCTCTCCCAGTCGGCTAGGCACTATCACGTGCGCCACATTCTGGTATTCTAGAGCTGTGCTCGCTGTCTGTTCAGAGCATACTGGGACCCAGACAACCCAGTTCGCGACCATAGCGGAACAAGGTAAGCGCGAGTGAGCGCGCTTTATACGGTGTCTCGGGCTGCTCGAGAACTTGGGTTTGACGCCGATCATCACCACGTGCTTGAAGGAGCCCGAAGCAGTAACCGACGCCTCTGGCCTCCGACCGCAGCTGTGAAGCTTCTGGGTGCTGCTTCTCTCGCTTTCGTCGGACAGCGACGGAGCGTCTGATAGGAGCTCTTTCCAAAGAGTTCCTAGGGAAATAACGCTCGCAAAAACGGAATTACAGCAGCTGATGACTAGCTTTCACTTGGAAATGAGAAACGCTGGATGCAATCGTAATTCGTTTTCCAGTGCGCCGACATTCCAAGCGACAAAATACGGCAGAAAAAATACTTAAATATTGGAATACGCAGAATATACTAGCGTAGCCATCTTGGCGAAGCGGTGCGGTCCCCCCTTGCTCCGGGGCCATGGATCCGTGAACCGCGATTGAGTTGAAGGGCACGCGCTTTACATGATAGTGCTAATCTGTCATTACTAAGCTGAGCTTTGATATCCGCAGAACAATACCGGTCTATAAGGTGTCGACTCTGCTCGAGTAAGCGGGCCCATTTTCGTTGTGCCGGGCCTACTAAATGGCAGGTTTGCTTCGGCATCTCTCCGGTGCTCGCCGGCGACTCGGTCTACTTATTTTTGTAGGCCCGAGAAGTTCCTAGAATAGCTCTGCATAGTATTTTGGCTTACACGGTTATTGTCGGCACTGCAGGCTTGATGATGGTGCGTGCAATTGCTGCCATTGGCAGCATCGTAGCGACTGTGATGCTCGTTCTCATGCTGAGTGGAGGCGAATTATGAACTCTATCGAGTCAAGGTATCCCTTGTTCACGTCAAACGCTTTGCCGCCCCAACTTTGGCGCAGTTGTACTTTTGCGGCCAAAGTGTAAATCGGTCAGCGGTTGTGCGCCTTTAGAAGACCCGATCGCTACACCTAGGAAGTCGCTGTATGTGTTTGGACTAAAACTGCGGCAAAGCAAAAAGAAAACTCATCATTCTGCTGTCAAACGCAGCGAGACACCCGAGATTTCCGCGAACAGGGCATCGCTGCCCGCGAGCCACCCGAAGCCGTAGATCTTTCAAGAGCGTAACGGCGAGGATGAGGCACCTTCAAATTTATGGCATCAGTAACCGTCAAGTAACGGTCGTTGCCGCCCCCTTGAGAAGCGGGCGAAATCAGGCTCGATCCGCACGGCTTCGCCGCTAGCCTGAAAGCGCCAGTAAGGATTTGAAACGCAGAAAGCCACATGGAGCCGACAGTTACAGTCGCGGCATGCCATCGCATGGCAGCGCACGACCTGTAGTGGCGGCGACATCAGCGTCTATTTAGCTGTTATTGCTATGCGACTCCGGCGTAGATTTTCAACCACTGGTTGGTGGTTCCCTTTTCGTTGCTGGCTCACTGGCGCAGGACCTGTAGTGTCAGCGCCGTGCTGTTCCAATACAAACCCCGGCCTGTGCCGCATAGAGCCGTTTGCTGTCCGGTGGCTGGCGGGAGTTGCGCTCTCCCACCAGCATTTTCCAGTATTTTCTTTCCATTGCTCGAAATCGGTCTCAGCGGATTAGATCGCACGAGCCAAACGGGTCTGCTTATCTGGTTTGCCGCGATTTTTTGTGAACCCACTCGGGGTTTTGGCTAATGGAAGTGCATATGTATTCAGAGTGGCGAATGAATGCTGGAGCGAGTGCGGAAAAGGTTTGTGATGTTGCATCAAGTCATCGACGGCCTCGAAATACATGTAGCAGCACGGTTGCTGCGCCAAAGTAGGTCATACTGCGATGGCGGGGCTCCGTTCGCGATTCGTTGCTTCGATTTTCAGTTTTTATTCAAGTTATAAAAACGAAACAAATGTGAGGCTTACCGTTATTCGAGACATTTGCCCCAGGAAACCGTTTCGGAAAATGGCCGAGCTTGATATTTATTGGCCAATCACCGAACAATGTTGTCAGATATCGCGTGGCCGACTTCGTTGTGTTTCCGGATTTTGCCAAACGTGTCGGTTACATTCGTGCTTTGGGGTCCTTGATCGACGTCAAACTCACTTCTCCTAGGTCTCGAGAAGTCCGAGACGCTGCGCTCACTCGCGCTTACCTTGTTCCGCTATGGTCGCGGGCATTATCGCTGACGGCTGTAGCTGGCGGAGGGACCGGCGCATCGAGCCACAAGGCCCTGCTACTCAACATCAACACGAGATAGCTAGGACGAGGACCCTCCATCGCACACAGTTTGAACCGTAGGCCATCAGCTACCACAACCAAGTAGTGAAAAAACTGTTTGGGCTCTAAATATCCACACGAGGTCTTGGGCCAATCAGAGCTGTTCAATTCTCCATAAATGTGCGACACTCCTCGTCCAATCATAGATCTTCAAAAGTCCCCCACTTCTCAAAATGATCTTCCCCTTAGTTTGTCAACACAATTCAGCAGATCTACAACAACGATAATGCAGACGAACGCTGGTGCCGCCAAGCCGCTGCGCGTGGGCGTGCTCTTCCCGTCCAAGAAGGTGGAGCGTCTCCGCGCCGTGCTGGAGCAACAGGCGGACGACGTGCGCTTCGTGCTCCTGGACCTTCAAACACCCGAACTAGAGAGCGCGCCGGACGCGGCCACGGCCGCCTCCCTGTTGTCGGCGCAAATCGGGCCGCTGGACGCGCTGCTGCACAAGCTGGCGCACGACATGGTGTTTGCCGACCTGGGCGACGCCGCCGCCGTGTCGCGCGTGCAGCTCATGCGGGAGTTTGTGCGCCAGAACCCACGTATGACGGTGGTGGACCCCATCGACAGCGTGCGTCTTCTGACGGACCGCAACGCCGCCTGCGAGATGTTGGCGCAGGTCCAGGCGGCCACGGCGGCCGAGACGGGCTCGCCGCTCTTCCGGATACCCGCGTTCCGGCTCGTGGAATCGCTGGAGGATTTCCAGACGCTCGTGGCAGCCGTGGACGCGGGAGACACGCGTCTGCCGCTCATCTGCAAGTCCGTCGAGGCCTGCGGTACGTCCTGCCTCGCTGGCAATTGCCCTGCGCTGTATGAACGGGGGCCGCTAATGCACAGCGTGGTTTGACTGCTACAGCCACGGACCGCTCGCACATGATGAGCGTCGTGACCAAGCGAGAAGATCTCCACCACGTCGAGTACCCGACGCTTTACCAGGTACACCAAGTGCTCCCAAATGTTCCCACGTGTAACCTCCTCCAGGATCTACTACTACATGTTCATCTTGACTCACTACAACTCCGCCATGACAGGAGTTCATCAATCACTCGAGTCGGCTCTTCAAGGGCTACGTGCTGGGAGAGATCGTGAATGTGGCAGAGCGGCGCTCGCTGCCCAATCTCGTGGCCGGCGCGGCGCAGCGCGTGCATTTCAACACGCAGGAGCAGTATCCAACCACCAAGGACTTCCACCCGCACGAACAGAGCGACGGCCAGGACGCAACGGGCGGCCACGCGCGCAGCCAGGAGGACATCTTCGCCGCGGTGCGCGCCATTGGTAAGCGCCTGCGTGAGCAGATGCAGCTCTCGCTCTTCGGCTTCGACGTCATCATGGCGGACGACAGCGCGCAGGAACTTTACGTCATCGACGTCAACTACTTCCCGTCCTACAAGGAGGTGGAGGATCTGGGCCACACGCTCCGGCAGCACCTCAAGCGCCAGTGCGGGCGAGCGTAGAGCTCCGACATCTCCAGTTCTCTCCTGTTTCAGCTGGCTCGGGAATGCACACTTGGAGAGGATCGTGTCCATCTACTCCTTGGGAGCGCCACGCCTCACACTTCATACCAGCGCTTCTTGTGCTTGTCTCTCTGGATGCGCTCTTTGCGCTTTGCCACTGTAGCTGCCGTGGAAGGTATCGCTGGGGCAGATCCAGATGCAGCTCCAGTATTGTAGCTGTGGCTCGAAACGTTGACTTCCTTGTCCAGCCGAGTGTACAGCTCGTCCAGTTCATCCTCCAGTGCCAGACTCCACGTTGCTCTCTCACCGACGAAAAACGTATCGAGAAGTCGACGGAGCAGCGTGTTCCAGTCCTTCATATGTCGACGCTGAGTCAGCGCCAACTCCATTGCGTGGATGTAGTCACCGTCTGGAGTGGTCGTCGCATCCTGAAGCTGCTCTGCTGTTGCTCTCAGCTCAGCCGTCAAGTCCTCCAGTATGCCACGCAGCTCGACGCTCGCGCTCTCTTCGAAGCTGGCCACGTACTCCTCAACGGGCTCTTGCAACGTGGAGAACAACGTGGTAAAGCTCTCGGCGAGCTGGCTGCCTGTCAGTTCTCGCACCGCTCGCTGTTTGGGAAGCAGTTGCGAGCGCAGCATCACCGCCATCCGCTGCTCCAGCACTTTGGCCTCCTCCGCCGTCCTCCCGCTCCTGCGAGCCTCCTGAAGCCGTCGGTAGAGCCGCTGCATAGGATCCAACGCGCTCGTGGCTGTGGCCATTAGCAGCTGCACTAGCTGTTCCATCAATACTCGTAGAAGGTCCAACTGGGCAATGGCGACGGCCGTCAGCTCCGGTTTGGGCTTGGGCTTTGTCGCGGGTTTCGTGGAAACTAAGTCTCGGCCTCCGCCCGCACCCATGGCCCGCAGCTTGGCACGGTTGGACACGTGCTCGCTTTCGTCCTCACAGTGCGTCCAGTGCACCGACAGCGTCAACCTGCCGCGTGGTCGAGGCGAGTCGTCGCGTCCGTGCTCGTCCAGCAACTCCAGGTCCGCCGTGACGCTCCTTCCGTGCACGAACGTCTCGACCGGGACGCAGACCATACCCAAGAAATCGTGCGATCGGGCAGCCTGGGTGTTCACGGCCTTGATCTTTCGTTCATCGGTGCCGTCGTCCTCCTGCTCGCTCTCGCTGTCCTCGTCACTGTCTTCATTCGCATTCCACTTGGCCGTGCGGTTCTTCTTCCGCTTCAGAACGATGTCGTAGTCCCAGACCGTCAGCGCCAGCACAGGTTCGCCGTCCCCTGCCTGCTGCGCTTCGTGGTCCTCGAAGCTGTAGGGAAGGTGGAACTCCTCGTTCCAGCTCGGATTCAGCGAGTGATACCGCACACTGGTCTCCCCCGTCACGAGCGGGTCTCCGGCCGCATCCAGCAGCGCCAATGTCACATACGGGTCGCTGGAGAGCAGGTCTCCGGCGCGTAGGTGCTGCGCCTTCTCCACCACGACACGCACGCAATTGAGCGAGCGCTTGCGAACCGCTTCGTCGCGCAGGAAGACGCGTCTGCGGGTCGCTACCAGCTCGCACACGCTCCAGCACGCGCTCCGGAAGAGTCCATGAGCGCGACGGCGACGCGTTCGTCGGTGATGAAACTTGCGGTACGCGTCTTGCACGAGCAGCACGTGGTAGAGCAGCGAGTCGTCAGCCAGCATCACGTACGTCTCCGGTCGCTGGATCCTGCCCTCGCTGCTGCGACCTGGGAACGCTTCGGCCACGTGCGGGCTGAAGAACTGCACCTCCTGCTTGCGGTCGTTGAAGACGGCGACCCACTCGAACGGGTCTGCTGCATGGAGTCGCAGCAGCTCTTGGTGGTGGAACTTCACTCGCGTTCGCATCTCGCTGCTCATGACCACGACGCCACGACGGAGCCGCTGCTGCTGGCTGTCTACCATTGTCCTCCCATAGTCTTCGTATTCCAGTGGCTCTGTGGACCGCGTGGAATGGAAGAGCTCACCCGTGTCTTGGTTGAGATAGCGCACCGAGTCGTCCACGTCGCCGATAGACCTGACGCTCGCCATTCGGATCCACTGGGAAGACGCCAGTCGCTTCTTGGCCAACTCCTGCGCCAATGGTCCTGGGCTTTGACCCGCACGCGCGTCTTCCAGCAGCGCTCGTACCGCAGCCAACTGCTTCTCGAGCTCCGGACGACTCGAGGCGGAGGCATATTCCCGTTCTGACTGCGCTGCGCTGCGAGTCAGGAGCGCTTCGGCCTGTCTGAGGTACGGCGCGGCCTCTTCTCCCCATCGAGAACGTCCGAGCGTCGCGCGGAAGCAGCGACAGAGCCCCACCAGGTCTTTCGCGACGGCCAGCGCCTCGTTTGTCTCCACTCGGACGCCCAGAACGCTCGCACGACGCTGCAAAGTGGGTGTCGACCTCGCCGCCTTGAGGTAGAACCATTTGGCGATTCCGAGGTCCTTATCTTCCGTGATCACGGCGGCGAAGCGGCTCCAGATCCATCGGCTGCTTACAAACGCTTGTAAGTCCCCCGTGAAGTGCGTACGCAGCTCCTCCACGTCCCAATTGCCTCTCCGGGTCGCCCAGGCCGCAGTTTGTCGGTCTTTGGGCGGTGCGAGCGTTCGCTGTGGCTTGACGATCACCTGGAAGCCCAGGAACACCCGCGCTTGCTTGGCTTTCCTAGTCTTGTCGCCTGTCCTTGCGACGCCAAAGCCTCCAGTGGGTGGCTCCAGAGGGTAGAACCTTCCAGGGGTGACGCCGTCGCGGGCTGCGATCAGCTGATGCATGGAGAGCACGACGAAGCCGACGAGCTCAGCGTCTTCGTGCCGCGTCGTCCGTCTCGTGCGGTTCATGACGCTCACGACAACGTGCGCTCGAGGCGACGTCACTGCGATCTCCACGTCTTCTTCCCAGCTCGGCGACAGGTTTGTCCAGTTAGGCGACGTCTGGCTCAAGCACGTCTTGCCTTCATACTTGATGGCCACAAAGGGCTGACTGGTCAAGAGGTTGGCCAAGCTCACGTCCTGGGTGGCGCCCAGGAAAATCCGCAAGCCCTGCAAGTTCTCGGCTCGGAACCGGACGCTGTTGAGCAGACGGCCTCCTCTCGTTTCTCCAGGAGGTGGACACTGCGTCACAAGCGTCATGAGCTCGTGGTGCAGCATGTGGTAGTCTCGCCAGCTCTCTCGCTCGTGTGTGGGCGTCCCGTGCCGGTCTTCGCGCATCTCTCGGAAGAACCCTCGCACGAAGGCCACCTCGGCATCGCTCAGATGGAAGGGCAGACGCAGTGCACAGGGCCACGTGATGTTCTTGATCGACGTCGTGGCTGCATCCAGGAGAGACGTTCGTCTTCTTCGTCTTCGCTGCGCCAGAAGCTCGTCGATGGTGGCGATTGCAGCGTCGAGATGGCGCCACGAGAGTTCTGTCTGGCTCGACTTGCTGGCGTGCAGGAAGGCCAGTCGAAGCAAAAGCAACTCTTCGTATGGCGCGTAGACATGTCCTCGCGGCTGCGAGCCACGCAAGCGGCCGAGCAGACTCTCGTAGACGTCCAGGAGCGTCGAGGTGCGGCTTCCCGTCCGCCCAGCAGCAAACGACGGCGAGCGGTAGAGCACCTCGGCCATCTCGAAGCAGAGCAAGAAGGGCATGTGGTGCCACGACAGCAACAGCAAGCTTACGCTGAAGCTCTTGGCTGTGGTCGTAGCGCTTCGCACGTCGCGTTCTCCCGGGAAGTGACGCACTAGCCCGGCCAACAGCTCTGTCTGCGAGCGCTGGCTCGTGTGGAAGCGCTCAAAGAGCTGCGCGACGCAGCGCAACCCCCGCTTAAGGTGTAGATGCTCGTACCACACGCCGTTGGAGAGATACGCGCGGACGTGAGCGCGTAGCAGACTCCTCGTGAAGAACGTGTCGCCGCACTCGGCGTACATCTCGTCGTCGATCCGCTGCAGCAAGACGGCTTCACTGAAGGCGTCGCCATGCAGTCGCGTGGCCAAACTGTCCAGGCCCCAGGCCTTGATGCACATGCGCTCCAGCTTCTGCACGCGCTCGAGGCGAGTCGCAAACGGCTCCAGTCTCGAGATGGAGACATTGGGGGACGACGCACGCTGCACCGCCGCCAGATTCGCAAGGACGCGGGCACCGACGACTGCAGTTCGCGGTTTCTTGGCCTCCAGACGCGCTTGCTGCATCAAGAGCGCGCTGTCCACGCGCTTATTGAGGTGGAGCGCGACTCGACTGGCAAGGAAACACACTTCCGCGCGACGAGAGCGGTCTTTCGAGTGCTTCAAGGCTTCTTGGGCGGCCAACTCGGCGAAGACCCATGCTTGGCTGCTCTCGAGCGACTTGGCCATCTCCAAGCACACCGCACTCCACGTCTCGTTGCGTCGCTTCCACGGCTGGTTGGCACCAGCGCACTGCAATTGCCGCTCTTCCTCCAGCTTGCGCTCCCACTGCGCCCACGGCAGCAGACTCGCTCGAGACGCCTCCCTCTCAGTGAGGCCGTCCATTCGCCCGTCCAAGAGCTTCGCGCGTAGTACTGCCGTGTGCATGCGCTTGCGAACACCGAGCGCCATGTTGATGGCCGCCACTTCCGGGAGACTCGCGACGAAACTGTGGACGCTGAAGTGGCCCGCGTGGTCCGGCAGCCTGTGCGTCCTGTACACGCCGTCGGCCCAGTCAATACGCAGCGACGTGACTCGAGCTGGGTGCGTCGACATCTTGACTTGTAGCAGGAGGTTGCTGCCAGTCGCAGCGCTGTTCGATTGGCCGTGCCGCGTTCTACTTGGACTGACCGCGTCGGTTGCGTGATGCAACAGGAAAGCACCGGCAGGTTCGTCCACTAGCAGCCGCTTCGCGTCGTCGGTGCTCATCCATCCGTGGTAAAAGCCGACGGAGGGCCAGAGCTCAATCTCTCGGTAGCACTGCTTCAGCAGCAGCGTCGCCGTTCTCCAGAACGAGGCCGATTCCGGGTCGCTACTGCCTCCAGTGCTCGCTTCAAATCGCTTGAGCAGCGTCAACGCGAGCGCAAAGCGGATCTCCACGTCCGAGAACAAGGTCTGCGGTGGTAGCAACAGCAGCTTCTCCAGCTGGGCACAACAGGGAGAGTAGTGTGTCTGCTGGAAGAGTATCATGCTGCTCAACATGAGCAGCTGGGCCTGACGTTCCACTCGAGCCACGGGATCACCCGCATCCGCCAGGAGTTCCAGTGTCAACGCCAACGCCTGCTCTCGATCTTCAGCCCTTCCGCCCCTAAAGAGGCTCTGTGCGAGTGAGAAGACCGAGTGCAGGCGTAGATCTTGCAGGATGCCGGCGATACGTCCTTGGAAGCAAGGCCAGAGCCTCACGACCTCGTCCACGTGCAGATAACTCTCCCAGCCGACCCGCGCTTGCTGGAGGTTGAGAACGTCGCCTGTGGCCTCGTACAGCTGCGAGTGGCTCATAGCGTACGCTTGCCAGAACTCGAGTCGCCTGCTCGCACCTGAGGCCTCGCTACTGCCGTCGCCAGCCCCGGTGCTTGTCCTACGGCCGTCGAACGGCAGCACCCAGTCGGGTCCGAGCTTCGTGGGCGCCGCACTGAAGCTGAAGGACAGTCTCGATCCACTCGCCAGTTTGCGCGTCGTCTTGGTGCTCATGGCTGGTGCTTCCGTCTGCAACTCGTCGCTCTCTGGGTCTGTGAGTCGCGGTCGAACCGGAGACAGCTCGCCTTCAAAGGCGCCCTGGCGGAAGCACGTCTCCAGGTGCAGCGCAGCGAGGTCGTAGCGCTTCTGGGCGAAGAAGCGCAGGCCTTTGCTGGGGTTCTGGCGCCATTGGCTCTGCTGCTGGCCGCTCAAGAGTCCTCGGAAGTGCGCCCGGGCGCGACTGCCGCGGTACCGCGTCTGGATCATCTTGGCCGACGCCACACGCAGCTTGGCAGTCGCTTGGCGGGCGCCGTGGAGTAGCAGCGGCGCACAGAAGCGCGAGGCCAGGCGCCAGATTCGCTGACGACGCACACGGGCGCGTGCGCGATGGCATCTCCACATGCACTGGATTCGAACGGCGGCGCAGCGGCGTCGGAGTCGCAGGGCCATGTTTTGGGCACTGCAGACGCGCACAAACCGCTGCAATTTCCGAGCGGCTTGTCGATCCTGCTGCTCCAGTCTCCGCTTCGCCGTCTCTTGTCGAGCTGAGATCACCCGGAAGCAGCACTGCATGGCGAGCACAGCGGCCAGATCGACACCTCGCCGGAGCTTCGCCAGCGTCTTGAGCGCTTGCTTCACTGGCAGACCGACCGTGTGCAGGACGATGGGCGGCCGACGTAAGAAGCGGCCACCCGCGGCTTGGACGGAGCGAAGAGCGAGCCACCACGACAATAGCAGCGCTGGCAGGTGGTAGTGGAGTCCTCGAGCTGGTAGGAAGCCTTGAGACGCAGCCGCAGCCTGCGCAAACGCCACAAGCCGCCGGCTGCTGGCTGGGACTGCAGTGACGATCGCCAACGTGGCCGTCAAAGTGGTCGTGTGGCGCGTGATCCGCGCCGCTACTGCGAGCTGGCGCTGCCAAATCGTGTCCAGCCGCCGCTGCTTCTCCTCCGTCGCCGCGTGTCGCCGCCACGCGCACTGGATCACGAGCGCGCCCGAGTGCTGCAGTCGGCTATGGGCACACTGTCGTGCAGCGTCTCTGACGCTGTCGCCGTCGCCGTCGAAGCTCCGCCATCGCGACTCGCTGCGCGTCACAAAGGCCCCGACGTAGAGCTCACGCACGTGGTCGTCTGCGAGCTGCGAGAGCGTCTGCAGCCTCGGGTAGACCTTTGTTTGTCGTGGAGACGGCACGACGCGACCGCGGGGCCCAGCGGAACGTACGTCTCGTTCGACTGCAGCTCGCTTCCTCGTGGACTGCAGAGCGGCGTCGCTGGTGGTGGGTCGACGACGCTGTGGTTTGCGGCTCGCTGGTGGTTCGTCCACCTGGAGCGGAGGCAGCTCCGCGGACGGCCACGCGCGTCTCGGAGCTCGTCGTGGTGACCGCATCGTCGTGCTGCGTCACCCGGGGGCGTCACTGCTGCCACGTCCTCGTCGCTGCGGCCCCAGTCGCCGTCGTCATACTCCACGCCGGCTGACTTGTTCCCTTCGTGCGGCTTCTCCAGTCCGTTACAGTCGCGCGTAGCGGTCGAGTCGAGTCAACGTGTCGAGCCTATATGTGGACAAACACGGACACGTACGGGTGATCGGGACACACAGGGCCAGCTACAGGTTCCACGCGCGGCTGTCGGTCGACGTCTCGAGGTTCCGATGCGTCTTTCTTAATCAGGTTGGCGGGCCTACGCTCGAGTGCACGTGCTGCTGCTCTCGCCTCTGCGTCTGCGTCTGCTCGGTCGTCTGTGCGTCCGTCGAGGGGCTGCGTCGCGTTTATAGTATGGGGGAAGCGAACTGACGTCCGCGTCAGGGCTCGCCAGCGCTCTTCCCATCGCCAGTCGTCAGGCTCTCCTCTATGCGTTGGGCTGCGGCTTCTCCGACGTTGTGACGTCACTCTCGGGCGCGTCACCGGAGCCCACAAGCAGACTCTCCATGCTGGACTCGGCCTCGGCCAGCAGTTCCTCAAACTCTCGGCTGATACTGCCGGCCTGCTTGCGTGGGGAGGACCCGCCACCAGTTTGTGAGCCGTCGTCTGAGAAGAGCGTCTCGGACGAGAGGCCACGCATGCGGTTGGCGCCTCCCGTGGGCGAGAAGGAGCTGCCGGCGCGCTTGGGCTCCAGGTAGTAGCCCTCCGGCTTGAGCGGCAGGGTCTTGACACGCTCGCGAGCAAAGAGCAGCGAGCAGAGCTCCTTGAGCACCTCCTCCAGCACCACGTAGCCGCAGAGCAGACGCGTCTCGGCCTCGTGGTCGTTGAGCGCCGCGTCGTTGTCGTCCTCCACGAGCTTCTTGCGCAGATCCTGCAGCAACACAGCGCCGTTGGGCAGGCGGTTCAGTCGTCGCAGCGCGTCGGCGTACACTTCCTCCAGGATGGACCGCAGACTCTGGCCTGCAGGCCGCGTCTCGTCCAGATCGAAGACCATGGCGGCGCACCGCGGCTTCTGCGCCAAGGCGTACACCAGGCCGGACAGCGCCAAGTTCTCGTGGAACGAATTCTCCAGCAGCCGCTCCGCGCGGCTCAGCACGATGCGCACAAACAGCGGCACGTCCTGCGTGTCCGTCGTCGAGGCGGCTCCAGTGCTGGGGCCTCGTGTGGACAAGGAGCGAGTGCGTTGTCGTAGACCCGAGGGCTCCGCGGGTGAGAAGGACGGCAGGCTGATACTCAGATGCACTTCACGCAGCGGCTTCATGGCATTGCGGACAGCGGCAGTGCGACTGGACGAGCCTCTGGCTCCGGGTGGAGACGACGGAGCCGCTGATAGAGTCGACGCAGCAGCCGACGGACCGGCACCGGCTTCTGTCTTGGCGTGTGGGGACGACGTCGAGGGTGCGACTGCCGGGTCTTCCTCTGCTTGGTCGTCGCTCTCGTCGTCCTCAAAGTTGTCCATGTCTTCCGGTCCGCGCTGACACGCCGCGTACTCGGCGTCGGCAATGTACGAGAGCAGCGAGAGCACCTGGTCCTCCTGGTCGTCGGCCGCTGGGATCTCCTCCGCCACGTCTTCCACGCCAGCGAACGCGCGGATCTTCCACAAATGCACGTTGGAGGCCACTGCCGAGTCCGGGAAGCGCGACGCGAACCAGATGGCGCCGTTGCCGTGTGCACTGGGACTCGCCAGCGACGAAGCCGTGGGTCGTCGTTTCCGCGGACTGCCTTCGCCCACACTGCCAGCCTCTTGGTCCTCGCTTGTCTGCTCGCTGAGGCGTGGGCCGAGTCCGTCGCCGAGCAAGACGCTGTCCGCCAGGTCGTCCTGTAGATCCAGCACCGACGTGAACAGGTCGATGGTCGCGATGCTGAGCGAACTGGACAGCGAGTCCATGCGGTGCAGCAGCTCCGTGGGCAGCAGCTGCGCCGCCGACGGCTCGCCCATCCCTGCGGCTGCGGCCTCCGTCGACGCGACGGCTTCTTCCGCCTCGTCCTCCTCTGCGATGGCCGTGACCGTCTTCTCCATGGGCGTCGCGGCTGGCGTCGGCGGCCGCTCCAGCAAGAACTGCAGATACACGCACAGCAGCGGGTTCGCGCGCGTGTCTCGTCCGCAGGCCGTGAGTTCCTCCAGGATGATGCGGGCGTAGAGCGTGGCAGCGCGAGCCGCAGCCTCTGACGTGTGCAGAAGCCCTTCCAGCATCGGGCCCTCCAGGAAGCGCGCTCGGAACTGGTCCAGCAGCTCGTCGGCGATGGAGCGCCGCTGCCGCTCGCCCGTGAGCTCGTCCAGCTCGTCCAGCTCGTAGCGCGCCACCATGGCCAGCGTGCAGCAGAAGCGCAGACGCACGGCCAGGTGGTTGAGCGCCATCTCCATGGCGCCGTCGCTGTCTCTGCGCGTCGAGGCGGCGGCCGAGGCGGGCGTGGGCGCGTCCGAGGCCAGCGTCTTGGGCAGCGCATCGAAGGCCGAGATGACGCCGTTCACCGCGTAGTGGCAGAAGGGCGTGAGCTGCAGCACGAAGCGGCAGAGCGCCTTGTCGTGCACGGCGGCGGCGATGACGAGCGCCTCGCGGCACTTTTCGCCGATCTTGCCCACCGCGTACATGTGCGGCAGCAGCCCCGTGAAGAGGATGAGTTCCGGCACGTCGCTCTGCGTCTGGTGGTGGTGGTGCAGCAGGAACGGGTCGTCGCTGCTGCCCGCGCTGCCGGCGCTGAGTGTGCGCAAGCGGTTGCTGCTGCTGGCGCTGCTGGAAGGGAGGGGCTGGCCGTCCGCCACGTCCGTCGTGCGCACGGTGAGGCGATCGGCGTGGAGGAAGAAGAACTCGGTCTGCACGGGGTCGCCGCGCAGCTTCTTCCACAGGATGTTGAGCAGGTTGATGAGGCACTTGCGCACCACGGGGTCCTCCACCTCCTTGCGCGCAGCCGCCTGGATGAGCGCCACCACCGACACGTGCACCTCGCGCGTCGGGAGGATCGGGTACGTCACTCTAGCAACACAGAGAGAAAGAGAGAGAGGTTTGAGGGGTTAGAGGCCGCGGCGTGGACGCGCTAGAGGACGCAGAGTCGGCTGCAGCCGGCCGGTCGCTCGGTCGGTTACCTGCTGAGCAAGGCGCCCACGAACTGCATGGCGAGCGACATGATGCCGCAGGGCTGGTCGCGCCGGCCCACCTCGCACAAGTGCGGGATGAGCTGCTTCTCCAGCAGATACTCGAGGCATTCGCGCGGCGCGTGCTCCTGCGGCGGCGGCGACGGCGGCGTCTGCGACTGCGCGCGCGAGCGGGAGCGCGCACGGCCGCCGTCGGCCGCGGCCGAGTCGTCAAAGTAGGCTTTGGAGCGCGCGAGCGCCAGCTCCATGCGGTCCGAGGCGTTCTCCTCGGCGTAGATGAGCAGCACGAGCTTCTGCAGCGACTCGCGCGTGTGCGAGTCCAGCAGCAGGCGGCGCTGCTCCGCCTCGTCTAGGTCGCGCGACAGCACGGACTCGAGGAAGCGCGCCACGGTGCTCCAGCGGTGGTGGAACTCGTCCGCGCGCGACTCGTAGAGCGTGGGCGCCACGATGTCGGCGGCCTGCGCCAGCGCGTCCGACGCGCGCGCCGCCACCTGCCGCAGCTTGCTGCGCAGCCAGCTCATGTCGCTCTGCCTGCGGCTCTGCGGCTCTGCGGCTCTGCCCTGGCCGGCCGCCACGGAGAGGGAGGAGAAGCTGGGCCGGGCCTGACGCCTTCGGCCTTTCTTCCGCTTGTGCTTCGCGCGCTTGGGCGACGCTCGACTTGGCTCCCCCGCGTGCCCGGCGTGTCCGGGGAAATGCGTCCAATTTGGGCGGTCGGCGGTGGAAGGCGGGGGTGGGGCTGTCCATACGGGCAGTTGGCCGCGGACGTGGGGCGGGGCTCGAAGAACGTCCCGCCGTTTTCGGTTGTCTGGCGGTCTGTATGCTGGGCAAAGGATTGCCGAAAGGACGCGCGACCCGCTTCGTCGTCATTTGCAAAGTACGCAAGTCTATCTGGAAGTGATTTTCCTTCCTGGAGGACTAATTTTCGAATTCCCGGAATCATCACCCTCCATCCTCGTAAAATCACGGAGTCCCTATCGTATGGAATATTGCCTCCTCCTGCCTAGTGCGAACAATCTTTTCACCCAATCAGCAGTCGGTCCTCCTTCTCCTTGGCCAATCCCCTCGCAGCATTGCGACGAATATCGCCCAATCCGCTGCCCCGGGCCCGCGCAGAGGCGTCCAGCCGCAGCCACAGCCACCGCGAGCAGCAGAGCAGCAAGAGGAAGCGGCCGCAGCAGCAGCAAAGCAGCAAGAGGAAGCGAAAGCATGTCGTTCTTCGGGTTCGGCAAGGCCAAGGAGCCCGAGCCGGTGCAGGAGCAGTCGTACTCGTACGAGGAGCCGTCGTACGACTACAGCGCGCCGGCGCCCACGCCGTCGGCCTTCGGGGACTCGAGCGCGTCCTCGGGCATGGCGTCCTCGGGCTCGAGCGCGGGCGCCGCCGAGATGCAGCAGATGATCATGGAGGAGCAGCAGCGCGCCATGATCCAGCAGGCCATCTCCAAGATCACAGCGCTGGCCTGGGACAAGTGCTCGGCCAGCAAGCCCGACTCGGAGCTCTCCTCCAAGGAGAAGGACTGCATCAAGAACACCACGCTGGCCTACCTGGACACGAGCATGTTCGTGGTGCACCGCCTCAACAAGTCCGGCGGCGCCTAAGCGCGCAGCGCCGAGACGACCACCGCCATGTTGGCGCGATGGCCGCTTCGATAGACGCAGCAACGCACACGCAAGGCAGGCAGGAGACAGACGAAGCGGGGGCTCTGTCGCTAATGACATGGATCTATTCCGGTGTTGGTACAGCTCGTAGCGTGTTGGTTCATCTCGACGCGTCACCTCGAGCAGCATTGACGGCGTCTCCCTCCTCCACAGGTTCATCCGCAGCGACGACGGCGCTGCGCGTGTACACAAAGAGCGGCACGTTCCCGTAGGGCCCGGCGTCATGGCGCTCCGTGGGCGTGAGGCCGCGGATGCCCCACGTGTTGCAGATGACCCGCACGTCCTTGTCCTTCTGGCGTAGCAGCTCCAGGAGCTTGGGCTTGAGCTGCTCCAGCGCGTCCGGTAGCAGGTACGTGACTACGACCGTGGCGGAGGAGAGATCTTCGTCCATGAGGTCGCCGTGCGAGACGCTCACGAGCTCCTGCAGGTCGTGGGCCGCAATGCGCCGCCGGAAGCGCTGGATGAGGAAGTCCTCGATCTCCACGCCACGCGCACGCGCGCCGAAGCGCCGGGCGGCCTCGATGCAGATGCGTCCGTCGCCGCAGCCCAGGTCCATGACCACGTCTTCGGTCGTCACGCGCGCCACCTCCACGATCTTGGCCACCACGTCGCGCTCGCTCTGGCAGGGCGGCGCCAGCGAGTCTCCCTCCATCCACATGAAGGCGCCCAGGTTCTCCTCGTCCTCCGAGCTCTCGTCCTCCTCGGCCGCCCGCGCGGCCACGGGCGGCGGCTTCTTCTCCTCGGCCATCATTCGCCTGGCAGTCTTTCGCTTTTGCTTGTCAATTGCCCGCCAGCCAAGGAGAGCATCCCTGTGACACTTGATACACCCGTCTGGCATGATCGCACTTAAGTGCGCATTCCGTAGTGTACACTATTGTAATTGACCTGTGATATCGGATACCACCCGACCACATTACTGCGCCGTGGGCTCCTCCGCCGTGGCTTCAACGGGGGCAGCTCTTCGCCAAGATGACGGCGACGTCCAGGGCGAGAAGGGCCTGGCCGGCGGCGGCGTCCTGGCCTTCCTGGGCGCGACGTCGGCGCCTCGGGGGCTGCAGACGTCCGTGGAGAAGCGCGAGATCTGCTGCAGCCGCTCGGCGGAGCTGCGCCGCGCCAGCGAGCTCTGCTGCAGCGTGGCCTGCAGGTCGTCCTCCTCTGCGCGGGCCTGCGCGAGCTCCAGCTTGGCGATGCCGCACCGCCGCTCCAGGGCCCGCAGCGCGTGCCGCCGCGAGTCGCGCTCCGCCTTGGCCAGCGCGGCGTCCACCTTGGTGTCGGCCAGCTCGCGTTGCAGCTGCTGCACGTCCTTCTCGCTGTAGGCGGGCGCGGCGGCGCGTCCGTGGCGCTGCAGCAGCCCTCGGATCGCCAGCGCCACGCGCGTGCGCCTCTGCTGCGTCTGTGCCTGCGTCTGTGTCTGCGTCTGCGCGCTCTGCGGGCCGTCCGTCGGCTGACTGGGCTGCGTCTTGAAGCGCTCGGCGTCGCGGATCTGCTGCTCCGTCGTGTACCGCTGCGCGATGGCCAAGTCGCGGTCCTGCAGCCGCTTGATGATGCGGCGCTCCAGCAGCGCGATGTGCTCGCGGCTCTCGTCGCGCTCGCGCCGCAGCTCGCGCTCGCGCCCGCGCAGCGCCTCGCGCTCTCTCTGCGCCAGCGACACGAGGTCCCACGCGGCTTCGAACTCGCCCTCCGCCTCGGCCAGCGCCAGTCGCTCCGCGATCTCTGCACCGCCGCCAGCTCGACCTCCAGCCGCGCCAGTCGTACTGGCCGTCACGTGGGCTGCCTCCGCGTCTGTCTGTAGCCACGGCGGCGGCCACGCGAGCTGCTCGGGCGTCGCGGCCAGCAGCCACCGCACAAAGGGCTCAAAGGCCGCCAGCGCCGGCGTGGGCGCACCGGGCGGGGGCGTCTCGGGCTCTTCCTGCCGCGGCATCCTCCCGACACGCAGGGAAAGAGAGAGAGAGAGAGAGATGGCCTTGTCAGTCGCCGCCAGCGCCAGCGCCGACGCCAGCGCCGACGCCGACGCTCCGGCGGCTGCAAATAGCGCGCAACGGCCCGCCCGACGTGGCGGGCCCTCGCGCTGCGCGCCAGCGTCTGCATGTCTGGCGGCGCGGTCTCTCTATCCGCGGTGGGCGGCGGCTGTATTGCTCTTTCCTCTCCTCGTGCGGCGACCGCTGGGCTCTACTCTACCGGTGGAAGCGGCGCAGCAAGGGCTGCTCGGCCTCGCGCAGCTTGTCTCGCCCGTCGTGCCGCTCGTCCTCGTCCTCGCCCTCGCCCTCGTCGTCGCCCTCGTCGTCGTCGTCCTGCTGCGCGAGGCCCTCGGGCAGCTCCGCGCCCGAGTGCTCGTCCCAGAGGTGGTCGTGGCGCGCGTCGGCGTAGCTCTGGCGCAGCAGCGAGCGCATGGCGCTGGCCTCGTCCGGGCGCTCGAGCGCCGTGTAGGCCTTGAGCGCCGACTTGAGCATGAGCCGGCGCGAGAGCAGGCGCCTCCGCTCGCCGTCGCGCGCGGCAAAGTCCTCCACGAGCAGCGCCACCTCGTGGAAGCGGCCGAGCCGCACGTTGGCCGACATGCCGATCTCCGTGAGCGCGATGCCCAGCGGGATGTGCTGGTTGAGCCGCAGCGCGCGCACGAGGTCGGCCACGCGCTCCAGGCCGCCCATGAGCCCGCGCTTGTAGTAGAAGACGCCCACCTGCTCCAGCGCCGCGTACTTGATGGGCATGCCCTGCTCCAGCGCCGCGGCCACGAGCTCGTCCACCACGGCGGCGCGGCCGCAGCGCACGCCCGCCACCACGGCCTCGCACAGCGCGAACGCGTTCCACTGCAGCACGCGCGGGTACCGCTCGAACACGGCGCGCAGTTGCGTCGCCGACGTCACGCGCATCTCGTGCGCGTCGTCCTGCTCGTGCGCGTCGTCCTGCTCGTGCTCGGGCTCGTCGTCCTGCTCGGGCTCGTCGTGCAGCAGCAGACGCAGCAGCGGGAAGAGCGTGCGCGCGCTGGCGGCGATGCCGCGCGCGTCCATGGCGGCCAGCAGCGCGTGCACGAGCGCGAGCTGGCGGCGGCGCGAGGCCGGCGCGGGCTCCGAGACGGCCTCGCGCAGCAGACACTTGGAGACGCGCTCCTGGAGCCCGCGACTGGCCTCTCGCGACGCCAGCAGCCCGTGGTAGACGCGCAGCAGCGGCCCGTGCAGCCCCCGCGCGCTGAGCTCCTGCAGGCAAATCTCGAAGCGGAACTCGGTGAAGACGGACATGCGCGCGTCGGGCGCGTGCGCGTACAGGCGCATGGCGCGCGCCGCCTCGCCGCGCTGCGCCGCGACCAGCAGCACCGTGGGCAGCAGCGACAGCGGCACGCGCTCGCCCGGGCACGAGCGCACGAGCTCCTCGCACAGCCGCAGCACGGCCTCAAAGTCCGAGAAGGACTCGTCGTGCAGCAGCGCGTTGAGCGCGTGGAAGTAGCTCACGGGCGACACGCGCAGCTCGCGCCGCCGCATGACGCGCAGCAGCCGCAGTGCGCGCCGCGCGTCCCGCAGATGGCCCAGCGCCACGAGCACCGACTGCGCCAGGCGCGCGGACAAGACGTCGAGCTGGGCCTCGGCCTGGGCCTCGGGCGGCAGGAACGTGGCCACGACGTCCTGGAAGCGCTGCTGCGCGTTGAGCGCCAGCGCGTAGTGCTCGCTCAGGACGGTCCAGTGCTTGCGCTGCGACGCGAACTGCGGCATGGCGTCCGCCCAGACGTAGGCCACGGCCTCCACCTGCGCAAAGTCCCCGCGCTGGCGCATGGCGTACAGCCGCCGGTCCAGCTTGCCCGTGGCCGCCTTGAGCTGCCGCCGCTCGCGCTGGAACGCCGACTCGCCCGCCACCGCGGCGCGCGGGTCCTCCAGCGCGCGGGTCAGCGCGCGCAGACTCGCGCGCGCTCTGACCGTGTGCGTGTGCGTGTGCGTGTGCGTGTGCGTGTGCGTGTGCGTGTGCGTTTCCGCCGTAGCAACGCGGACAAGGACATATGCGACGTCAGCCTTCCCACGACGAGTGGAAACCGGCGCGGAGAGCCCAAGGGGGGGGGGGGGGGGGGG
>JAADYJ010000401.1:0-22502 GCA_023338205.1 Halophytophthora polymorphica
CGTAGCCGCAGACCATCCCGCGCCATTTCTCGAACAGGCCAGGCAGCAGGAACTTGACGATGTAGGCGGCCTTCGCCTCGGCCTCGGACGCCGAGCCCCTGCAGTATGGGCACGGATACTTGCCGTTCGCCACTGCGCCCACCGGCCGGGGCCCCCACCGATGGCCATTCGCGCAGGTATAGCTGCAGTCGTCTGTGAGTCGCTCCCAGTGGTAGAGCGGCGTGTGGCCGAGCTTGCTCAGCTTGCTCAGGGTCTCTCTGATTGGGCTCATGTCGCATCTTCACCCCTTTCCCCTTCATATGACGGGCCGCCCCCGCGCAACATATCATAACTGGAAGCAGCCTTGCTCCAAGCCGGCCACGTGCGTGCTCGCTGGCTATTACTCTTTTTGAGTGGCATAGAAGGAGACCGACCGACAGGAAGAGGAGCAATCCGCTGTCTCCTTCGTCGAACCACTACTCGTCTCGACGCCTTGACCGAACGTTGCGCTCGCTGCACTTGTAGTAAGCTTAAGAGTCTCGGTCTTTCGGCATGAGCTTCGCGACAGGTGCGTGCGGCTCGCCCGCCTGCCTCGTCGCTGTCTGACCGCGTGCTGCTGCTCCTGCTCTCTCTCGGGGAGACTACCAGCGGCCTCTAACGCGAGGAACCTCGCTCGTATGTGCAGACTTTCTGGGCGCGACTGCCCCCGACATGGGCGTGAACGCGGCGGACGACGCGCTGGCGCTGCTGGACGTCGACAGCGCCATGCTGGGCGGTGACGCGGACGACCTGGACATGAACTTCCTGAACGAGCTGCTGCAGCAAGGCCAGCCCGTGCCGGAGCCTCTATCGCCGCCGCCGTCTGTCCCGTCGGAAGGAGAGGCGGCGGTTGCGAGCCCCGTTGCGTTCAGCAACGGCGTCACCACCAACACGGACAGCAGCAGCAACAGCGGCAGTGACGGCGCGCCGTCGCCAACGCTGCCCGAGGCCGACTACGGCCTCGCCAGCTTCATGGAGAGCGTGCTAGAGAGCCAAGCCAAGCCGGCCCCCACCTCGCCAACGTCGGCGTTGACACCGGAACACGCGGCCACGCCGTCCGACGTGCCGATCAAGACGGAGGGCGTCGGCAAAGCCACCGCCGAGGAGCGCAAGGCCAAGCGCAGGGCGCAGGTGGCCATCAGCGCGCGGCGCCACCGCTCGCGCAAGAAAGTGCGTGCCATCTTGGCCTTAGGACTCGCCTGCTTGTCTACACAAGGGACTTGGAGTCGGACTGACGCGTGTATTTGCGTGTTGCTGTTGGTGTTGTCTGGCTGTGCGCTCTCAGAACGAGATGATCAACCTGAAGAAGGAGGTGAACTACCTCAACTACCAGCTGGACTTCCTCCGCTCTAAGCACAAGCTGCTGCGCGCGGACGGCGCCGTGGCCGAATGGGAGGAGAAGGCCATCGCACAGCGCCACAAGCGCCGTCAGGCCGAGGAGCTCAACGACCAGCTGCGCCACGCGCTGTTCGTGCAGACGGGCTACGTGCGCAACCTCAAGTCGGTCTTCTCGCTGGGCTCGCCGCTCAACGCCGAAATCAACATGCGGCGCTACCTGCACACGTACACGCACCTGCGGAAGGACCCGGCGTCCCGTGCCCGCGACTTTGCCGCCATCTGCACCGAGTCCAAGCTGGACATGGCCAAGCAGACCGTGCTGCGCGAGACGGAGGGCATCCCGTTCTTGAGCCCGCATATCAGCACGCGCCAGATCACGACGTCGTCCACGGAGTTCGGCGCCACGACCGTGGCGGTCTACGCCTTCGACACGATGAACACGACGCAGATCTTCCTGGCGGCCTGCGGCGCCATCCTCGGCTGCGGCTCCACCTGGCCCAACTACACGCAGCTCGACTCGTACGGCCAGGTCGTGGACGCGCCCTCGGACAGCGTGCGCTACGGCGTCTCGGGCTGTCGCTACCGCAGCGACGTGGAAGGCGACGAGGAGATCGCCGTCGAGAGTCGTGGCTTGTCGTTCTACCACGTCTCGGACCGCTGCGGCGTGCTCGTGTGGGACTACGCGGACGACGACGACCTGTACCCGATGCAGCAGAGCACGCTGGTCAAGCGCGACGTCATCGGCTGGTACGTTTCGCTCCGGATTCCTGGCGATTTGGTCTGACATCGCATGCTGTCTGTGGCTCTGGGCCGAACGAGATGCTGAATTATCATGTGTGTTCTGCTGCCGCTGTGAATTCCAGCGTGGTGGTGCGCCCGGAGATCTGCGAAGACGGCGTGGAGCGAGTGGTGTGCCGCAGCATCTGCACCAAGGTGCACTCGGTCAAGATGCCGACGCTGTCGCCCGACATCCACCGCTTCGCGCAGTCGAAGAAGCAGGGCGCGCAGATCTGCGGCTCCATGGTTTACGAGACCATCAAGGGCGACTGCCCCGGCGTGCGCCCAGTGACGGCCTAATTGCGCCGAGCTGGGGCGGGCCTTGCTTGTTGTGTGCATGATACCGAGCAGCCGTGCGTCCTCGAGCGGCGCGGCGCGTGGATGTTGCTCCTGGTACTTGATTGTTGGATCCAACGAGAAACAATGTATTTACTGCGTGAAGTGGATGGCGTGGCCTGCCATTTGCTCCTGCTTATCTTGCCTGACCCAAAAAAGCACACGTGTTCTCGGTTGCCCCTGCCCCATGACAAGCGGCCCACCTTGTGACCCGCTCACAAGCGTCTTGTTGGGTTGCCAAAGCGGCATTATGCCACAACAGCAGCAGGACGAGCTGCAGTGAGCTTTGCTGGTCTTGAGTCTGGGCTACCAGTAGCCTGCACTTGGTAGCTCAAGTGTCGAGTCTAGTAAGTGTGTGGCATGTATCTAGCTGCAGGTGTACTCTCCCTGTTGCAGTCGCTTGGGTGCTTCATTCGAAAGTGTTCGAGCATCCTCAAGCGCCGTCGCACTCTTGGACAAGAGGCTATCAGCGAGCGGCAACGCCTTTGATGGTCTCGTACATCTCCAGGTTGCACGTCTCCGTAAAGCGGTCGATGTCGAGCTCCAGCTCTGGCTGCTGCGCCTGGTGGATGTCCGAACAGGCCACCCGACAGACCACACGCTCTACGCCATCCGGACACACTTCCCGACGCACTACAAACCTGTCAGCATGAAAGAAAACATCAACCGACTCGGGGAAGACACGTCAGAACATCGGGTAGACGGCATCAGATCTGCGCAATGCGGAGGGAACTGCCCATCCAGCCAGATCATAAACGTACGCTCCAGTGGTGCCCCGTGTCACCGTCGTGCCTTTCTGCAGCGGGTGTAAGTCGTCGGCGTCCACAAAGTCCCACAAGTAGCTGCCGTAGCTGTCCGTCATGTAGCCGAACACGAGATTTCGGCCCTCCACCGCCACTTGTAGACCCGTGGTGTGGCGCTGGAACACTTGTCTCCAAGCACCGTATTCGACTTGCTGCTCCATCGGCGGGACCTCGAGGGCGTCAATGGATGACTCGATCTGCGCGTAGTCCGGCCATTCGCACGAAGAGTGCAATGCGGTGTCGTAGGCCGCTTGGAAGACTTTGGATGCGTCCAGCGTGTCGAAGGCGTACACGGCGACCGTGGTCATGCCGAAGCTCTGGTCGTCGAGATCGAGGTGTTTTCTAACGATGTTGGGGTTCAGAGTTGGCAACATGGACTCGGTTTCGCCAAGAACAACGCGCTTCGCCATGTCCAGCTTGCCACCAGTGCACAGGGTCTTCAGGTCCCGAGCACGGGACGTTCGATCTTCGGGTAGATGTGAGTACGTATGTAGCAGAGCTTGAATGTTAAGCTCCAGAGTCAATGGCTCCGAGACGTTCATGAAGGACTTGAAGCCACGCAAGAACCTTCCCTGCTGGAAAAGCGCTCGTCGCAGCTGGAGATTGAGTTTCTCCGCCTGCCGTCGCTTGCTGCGCTGCACAATGGCGCCATCGAGCCACACCTCGGATGCACGATTGTCCTGCGGGAAGTTGTGCCTGGCGCGCAAGGCGTCCAGCTGCTGCTGCAGAAGCTGCACCTCCGTTTTGAGCGTGAGCCTTTCGTTCTGTAGCCATGCAAGAGCCCGGAAACACCAGGCACAGGAGTCTATCAGACACTGCATCCTCCACGCGGTTAGCCGTCAGACGTACTTGCCTTTGCGCGCGAACGCTGCCGACGCGCGCTCTTTACCAACTGCAGTCGGCGTCGTTCTTTGCGTTCGCTTTGCTGCCTCTCACTGTCGCCAGACTGCGAAGGCGACGCTGGAGCTGCGCTCTTGCCTGACAGTAACGCAGAGAGGACGCGGATATCCGATGCGTCCACGTCGTAGATGCTGCTGTGCCTAGCGTCGTGCTCGTCCATCGGCAGAGTGAGGTCAGGGAGCTCCAGCATGTTGGCGTCTTGATCCGCTACTGCAACGCACGGCAGCGCGTCAGCGCTGTACGCAGCAGGAGCCAGACCTGAGGACGGTTTGCCTACATCGATTGCCAGCATGAGGTCGTCTCCTGGCCTGTCTAGCGAGCTCATGGGCGCCGCACAGCGCGCGTCGTCGACCTCGGGGTGCATTTTGGTCTGCTTCGTGCTTTGGCAAGAAGACCAGAGGCCGATTGCGTCATCAGCCAAATTGTGCTCGCGCCCCTATTACTTTACCGCAGCTCGTTGGTTCATCGGGGTTTAGCTAGTGAACCGAAGCTCAAAAGTGACAAACAAGCACGAGGACGCAAGTATGGGGACGAGCGGGGACACGCGTGGCGCTCCTTGCGCTGCTGGCTCGGGCCGCGAGGTTCTGGAGCACCTATCTGCGGATGCTGCAGCGCTGAATGGAGGTGCGCACTGCTGCTTCGCTCGGATTTGCGTGGCGCACGCGATTCCTTTATTCTCACGAGTTGTTTCGGGCATTCCTGACTGCGGTGTTGTGCGTGCTTTCAACTTGTAGGCGGCTCGGAATGCAACGGTGCAGGGATGGATGCAGTAGCCCCGGGGATGTTTGAGGACGTGCTGGCGCTTCTTGGCCCAGAAAGTGACGCGCTCGATGGCCATGCGCCTGGGGCGTTGGAGACGACACCTATTACGAGCGACCTCGACGCAGATTTGCTGGGCGAGTTCATGACGCTGGACAGCGCATTCCCGGAGTTTCTGACCGCCTCATCCACCACAGCGCCATTGCAGCCAAACGATTCTACGTCTACTGGATCCTCTTCCAGCGGCAGCAACACCACCAGCCCAGTCGCCATCGTGGGAAGAGAGACCGAAAGCTGCCCCAAAGGGTCAACTCCCTTGGGGGTAATGCAGGATCCCAAGGAGAAGCGCAGATTGCAAGTCGTGAACAGTGCCCGCCGTCATCGCCGGCGGAAAAAGGTAAAATTATATTGCAAGAACGAGGTCAGCCAGCACAAGGAGCTGTGGACAAGGACGACAGCTAACCAAGGGCGCTGTCACTGTGTGCTTACGATTCTCGTCTTGCAGAATGAACGGGTGAGCCTACAGAACGAAGTCGGGTTTCTGGAGCAGCAACTCAACGCCTTGCGTACGAAGCTGGAACTCCCACGAGCGAGTGCCGCTGAGGCAGAGTGGAAAGAGTTGGCCTTCGTGCACCGGCACCATCGCTACCAGGCGGAAGCGGTGAACGAGAAATTACGACGGGCGCTTTTCCAGCAGAACCGTTTCGTGGACAACGTCAAGGCGCTCGCCGCACTCTCCACGCCATGCAAGGTGGACCTCAACATGCGCAAGTTTCTGCACACATACACGCACTTGGGGAGGAACGCGGCGTCACGAATTCGCGAGCTGGAGGCCATTTCCTCCAGCCCCAAGTTGGATTTGGCTATGGAGGTTGTACTCACTGAAACGGAGTCTATGATGGTGTCCAGAAGCCCAAATATTGCCGTACGACCTCTCGACCTGGGCTCTCAATGCATCGGTATCACTACGCTCGCGGTGCACGCATTCGACACGAGCAGCACTGCCAAGACGTTCCAGGCGACGTGCGATGCGATCCTGCGCGAGGGGGCCGTGTGGGACGGCTTCTCTCTGGTGCGGTCGGGCGAGAAGAGTGTGGAGACACCTCGAACACCGCACCACGTTCGCTACGCCGTCTCGCACCAGCTATTCCAGAGCAAAACCACGGGCGACGAGATGCTGGTAGAGATGCGAGGGCTCTCCTACGGCCGCATGACGGGAAAGTGCGGTGTGTTTGTCTACGACTACGTGGATGAAGATGACCTGCATCCACTCGAGGATGACGCCGTGAAGCGCTGCACCGTGGGAGGGTACGTTTGTGCGTCAGCATTTCTTCTTGGGTGTGTCTGGAAAACAGGGCTGACCTCGACTCGTGGTCTGATCTCTATGTTGCGTGTGAACAATCGCAGGGCGGTGGTGCGACCCGAGATCTGCAGTGACGGCGTCGAGCGTGTGGTCTGTCGCTTCATCTGCTCGGACATAAACTTCCTACGGATGCTACAACGCCCCAAGCTGGACATTGTGCAGTTTTCGCTGGCAAGCGATCAAGAAGTCTTCGAGAGCATCAAGGTTGACCTCGCCTACTAGCATAAGACGACGGCTTTGCTGGGCGAGGCATGAACGAAAGCATAATGCGATGTCGCGAATTAAGCCTTCTTTTAGTGCTGGGACTGGATTACGAATCACCTAAAAAATATCCTGGCGCCACAAATCGGTTTCAGGTCATTTGTGCTGAAGCTGAAGAAGACCTGACATGGGAGAGCCCGCAACATCCGCACGGATGGAGGCGCGGCGCGGCACGGTGGTCTCCACGGAGGCGAAGGGGTCTGCGGATGACAACCTTCCGCTCGACCTCAGCGACGCCGCGACGCTGGGGTTCTCGGCTCTCGACAATGGTACGAGGGTTCTTGGTCGTCGAGGCGACTCGCACGGCACGTGGAATGCTGCTGTTTCTGATGCAGTTTGGGGTTCAACACGTCTGTAGATGCCGACTTCTTGATAGGACCCGAGCTGGATATGGACGTGCCCGACTTGGTCGGGATTGGCGACACGCTGCCCTTTGTAGACCCTCGGCTGGACTCCACTGGCGGAGAAGCAGGCACCACGGAGGGCAAGGGCGGCGATCTGGACCTGAACTTCCTCTCGGATCTGCTGGAGCAGACAGACAGCACGTACAAGCCGCTCCTGACGCCGCCTACGACGCAGTCGTCGTCTCCCACGTCCTCATCGGGTAGCCAACACGACGCTGTGTCGTGTGCGAGTCGCGATGCGGACGCTACTAAGCGAACTCCAGCGTTTGGCACCTTGGGCTGGACAGGAGAAGACGACGCGTCCATGACTTCAGGGTCGGAGCAGCAGCAGCAGCAAGCATCTCAGTCGAAGCCCACGATTGATGCGACGCCAGTAACTGACCGAAAGGCGAAACGCAGGGCGCAGGTCGCAGTCAGCGCTCGCCGTCTTCGCTGCCGCAAGAAGGTGAGCGACAAACGTGATGCGATTGCCAATCTCTTCATCATCATGCTGACGTGGCTGTCGTCTGTGTGTTGATCTATGCCATGACAGACCGAGAGAATGACCTTGAAGAAAGACGTTGAAGTATTAAGCCAGCAGCTGGAGACCCTGCGGCTGAAGCACAAGCTGTTGCGCGCCGACAACTCCCTGGCGGAATGGGAAGAGGCCGCCATTGCGCAGCGTCACAAGCGCCGACAGGCCGAAGAGATCAATGAGCAGCTTCGCCGCGCGCTGATTCAGCATAGCGGGTTCATCCGCAACCTGAGGACGGTGTTCACGATGCCATCACCCGTGGACGTGGACCTGAACATGCGCTACTTCCTGCACAGCTACACGCACCTACGAGCCGACCCGAGTTCCCGCGTGCGTGATCTAGAGGCTGCCTGCACAAACGCCAAGCTGGACATGGCCCAGAGGATTGTGCTCAGCGAAACGCAAGCCACTTAGGCGTTCACGACCCCGAACATCACGTGGTCGCAGCTGGATCTCGGCCCCACGGCCTTAGGCATGACCTCGGTGGCTGTCTACGCGCTCGACACGACGAATGCGCGCAAGACCTTCGAAGCGGCCTGCAGCGCCATTTTGAGCAGCGAGGCGGTGTGGCCCAACTACTCCCTAGTGGCCTCGTCGGCAAAGAACGTGGAACTTCCCCCGACGAAACTTCACATCCGCTATGGCATTCATCAGCAGCTCTACGAAAGCGACACCACAAGCGAGCAGGTGCTTGTGGATGAACGGAAGGTCTCGTACTGCCGCATGACTGACCGCTGTGGCGTCTTCCTCTGGGATTCCGTCGACGAGGACGACCTGCATTTGTTGCACAAGTGCTCGGCCGCAGTTCGCAGCACCGTTGGAGCGTGCGTGGCACTTATTTCAGGCTGACTTTGGGCTTGACTGATCTTTTGCTGACGTTGTCGTTGTTGATCCTGCTGTTTGACAACACAGAGTCGTGGTGCGGCCGGAAGTTTGTGCTGATGGCGTGGAACGCATCGTATGCCGCAATATCTGCACGAAGACGCATATCGTGGACCAGACTAAGTTGTCGCCGAACGTGGCGCAGTTTCTGCAGTCCCGGCAGCTCTGCGCGCAGCTCTGCAGCTCACTCGTGTACGAGAGTATCAAGGGGAATGTGACGGAGGAATCCATTGCGCCCGTTTAGACCAAGAGCAGAAGTCTCGTCCAAATGAGCGGGATCATAGTTGTTCAAGGGGCTAGCCTGTCGAAGGGGGGTCTGCTCTGCCGTAGCTCGATCCGGTTACTACTGCTTTCTTGCTGTGGAGATTGTGTGTGTGCTTCTACTGAGTAATACGGCCTCTCGTCGAGCGTTGATATAAGTCTTCGTTTGTGTCGGTGTGGCCAGGTGCCATACCAGGACTGTAATGCCTTTCCAGTTTACCTGGCGCCCGACGTGTATCCGCGCTGCAACGCTCGATACTGGTATCCAAGACCATAATGCCCGACAATTCCTAGAGTCGACTGGATACAGCAGAGCGTCCTAATTCGGCTGGGCTCCTGGTCTGCCTGCATGCCACTCGCGTTCTGAGGCCCTTGCACTGGCGATGCTTGTCAAATGTAGCGTTTTGATTGGTTGTAATCATGTGATGTGCATCATATGGACCAATCAGAAACATGGAGCCGCGTAATCTGACACTTTTACCGATTACGCTGCGCGCTAAGTGCCAATCGCAAAGTGACGTGCCCCACCGAGGGGAGAGAAACGGAGAGAGCACAAGAACATCTCAGCACAGCAAACGAAGGCAAGAATCGCACGACGAGCAAGCCTATCTGGAGATCATGGTTGCAAGCGGCGAGGACGGGAGGAGCTCAAGCTTCATGGACAACGTGGACGACGTGGACGTGGGTTTGTTGGCCGAGCTGCTGCTCCACCAGGACACGACTGCACCGTGCGAAAGCAGCGGCGTGGCAGCGAGTGAGGTCGACATCGAAGGCGGAACGAGCTCCAGCGCCGATGATACGAGCGGGGGGCACTCTGAATCCGCCTTATCGTCTACTGCGTCTTCCCCGCTGCCGGCACCTTCTCAGATACAAGAGCTAAAAGGAGGAACCCAAGGCAGCAACAGGCGTGCAAAGTCGACGGAACGAAAGAACAGACGACGCGAGCAAGTGGCAATAAGCGCGCGCCGTCACCGCTATCGCAAGAAGCACGAGATGCTGGACACGAGGCAGGAGGTAGCAGACCTCGCAGCAGAGCTGAACGCGCTTCGCTCCAAGCACAACTTGCAACGCCCCGGCGACCTTGTGGCCAAGGCCAAGGAAACCGCCATGGTAGAGCGACACAAGCGGCGGCAGTCCGAGAAAGTCAGCGAAGAGCTACGTCGAGCACTCGCCACGCAGCGCCAGTTCTTCTTGAGCTTACGCGCTCAGGTCCTGGGCTCTCCCATTGTGAACGCGTCACTCAACATGCGCGACCTGCTGCATACATTCACGCATCTGGGGAGAACACCACACGCGCGTCGGCGCGACTACCTAGCGCTCTGCACCGACTCCAAGACGAACTTGGCCATGCAGATCCTGCTCCGCGAAACCGAGGGCATGGACTTCTCGGGCTCTCCGTCCGTGAACAGCATCATTGTGCCCGGTGCAAACCCGCAGGAGGTGGGGGTCACCACCATCGCTGCCTATGCCTTCAGCACGCTCGATGTTAGACAAGTCTTCGTGTCAGCGTGCGCTGGCATCCTGGGCTGCGGTGCCGAATGGCCACAGTACGCTGCAGTCTCGCGCCACAAGGAGGTCCTCGACACGCCGCAGGGCAACATTACCTACGGCGTCTCGGAGTCCTGCTACCAGAGCTTGGCCGTGCCGAACGAGCTCGTGTCGGTCGAGTCACGCTCGTTACTCTACTATCGCATGGACGACAATGCGGGCGTGCTGGTATGGGACTTTGCCGACAAAGACGACCTGTACCCCGTGAAGAGCGGCACCACCATCAAGCGCGACATCGTCGGCGCGTACGTGCAAACCAGACCCGTCCATCCTTGCTCTTCTGGCTGGACAAGGACCGACACTGACGTCTGAATTGGTTCTGTATGCCTTTGACAGCGCGATGGTTCGTCGCGAGTTGTGTCATGACGGCGTGGAGCGCGTGGTGACACGCTCGATCTGCTCCAAGCTGCAGTCCTTCTCCCTGTCGCCGTCAACGCCCCAGGTGGTCAACTACCTGCAAAAGACACAGGAGGGCGCCACACTGTGCGGCTTCGAAGTCCACGACCACATTCTGCAGCACGCTTCGTCGGATGCCGTCGCTGTTTGATGCAAGCGCAACGGAAGGAACTGGTCCCAAGTTGACAAGGGCGCATTGTGGGTTTTCCATGGCTCAACTGCGTTTGTTGCATCACTAAAGACTTCGGCCAGCCCAAGTAGCTAGAGACGCTCAGCTCCACCCTTCTCGTACACTTAGATAACTTCTGCATATATTAGGAGTTGGTTCAATCAGATTCTGCTCACTCACATAAAGATGCCAGGCAGCAAAAGACTCGCTCTCCAGCTGAACGTTTTCGACTCGAATCCCGTTGAACTGCACTTGAACGACAGCTGCAATCGCTTACAGCGACGGAGAACAGCGCCCTGGGTGCACGCCCGCGTCGGATACGCCCATGCATTTCGCGCCTCGCTTTGCTTCCGATGCTCACATCACCACTTGCGGCTTGGGGATACGCTCCGGGTACGTCTTGACCAGCAAGTTGTAGGCCGAAGCCTCCACCGCGTCGGCGTTGCGGCAGAACACAGTCAGGAAGGCCTCGTTCACCTTGCTGCGCGGGTGCGTCATGGCCCCCACGGGCGGTGTGCTGTGTGTGATGGAGCGGTAGATGGTGCGCACGCCGCCATTGGCTAGCTGCTCCGTCTCGAGAATCATGCTGCACAGAGCCCACATAAGCCACAACACTATCAGTACCTGCGTACAGTCTCGCTGCTCCGCCTCACCAGCGACCAGCAATGCCAACGACTACGCACCAGCCAACTTCGTCGTTGCGCAACGCCGTCTCCGGGTTCTCGTCTTCTGGAGTCGGATACAGATCGTCGGCGGCGATCGTCTCCCACGTCAACATGACAAAGTCGTCCCCCACATGGCGACGCACAATGAAGTACGAGTGGAAGTAGACCATGCGGCCGTGCTGGTCGCGCAGCAACGGCACGATCGTGCGGCCGTAGCGCGTGTTGGCGTCCAGCTCCATGAGCCGCTCGCACGTCACGTGCTTCTGAAACCGCTCCGGCACGTCGAAGCGGAAGTTCGAGAACGAGTCCCAGCACGCTTGGCCCACTTCCAGGTGCGTGAAGCCCGTCACCAGCTTGCCGCGCATCTGCTTGATCTCCAGGTCGGGCCCGTTGGAGCTCAGCTTGATGTCCGTGAGCGGGTACGACGCGTCTACGCCAAACTCATTGCGCACGTACTGCTCGCCCACTTCCATGCGCTTGTCGGCGATCCGAGACAACAGCGTGGATCTCTCCAGCGAGTCCACGGGCAGGTGGTGGTACCAGTGCTGAATCTGCGTCGTCTGTTGCGGCACATCCTGGGCGGAAATGTAGCCGTGGCCCTGGTTGATCGAGAGCGTCGCACAGTTGGAGCCATCCTCGACGTCGTCCACTTTCTTGCGCTTGCGGTGCTGCGTGATCACATCCTGCTCGCGCTTGATGCTCGTGGGGGACTCGGCACCGCTGCGGTGCGTCATGGCGGCCATTTGCTCCTGCAGTTGCTGCACCTGCTCGCGTAGACGCGCCAGCTCCTCCTTCTGCCGGTTGCGGTGCTTACGCGCCGACTTGGCCACCTGTGCGCGGCGCCGCAGCTTCTTCTCCTCCTCTGTCAGGCTCTTGACAGGCGCGTTCAGAATGTCCTCCGAGTCCCGCATGCCGCCCGTCCCGCTGCCACTGCCACTGCCGTCGCCATTCACGCTCGTGGTCGGGGAGCACATGGGCGAGTCTGACCGCGTTGAGGACGGTGCTGGCGGAGGCGTCTTGCGCTGACGCGACCCTTGTCGCTGGCGCTGTGGCTTCTGCGGGCTGCGCACAGGCGGCGACGCGGATGAAGCGTGTCCTGCGTCGAAGAATTCGCTCAGCTGATGCTTCGGGTGCGTCTTGTCCTGCTGGTGGCTGAGCGCGAGGTCGTTGAACGCCGACGGGGACAACATGCCTCTGTCCTGGTCGCTCCCGTGGCTGTGATGCTGGTGCGGAGGCTGAACGTTCTCCTGCCCCGCGCCGTACGTGTGAGTCGGCGGTGCCTCGTGGTGTTCGTGCGGGGGCAGCGCCTGCACCGTGGCCGCAAAGTCAAAGTCGGTCATGGCGGCCGGGTACACGCCCATGAACAGGTCCGTGTGGTCGTCCGTCATGGCGCCGCTATCCACGGCGCCGCCGGCCTCCGCTTCCAGGTGCTCGCCCTCCAGGAACGGGTAAAGCTCGTCCTCGGGCGTGTGCGCCGAGCCGTTGAACACGTAGGCGATGGACGTCTCCATGGCTCGAGTCGACTGGTGTTCGACCTGCCACCTTGCTTCTCTCTTGGTGACTGTCGCTCGTCTCGAGCGGATTTCCACCTGGCGCCGACGTGGCCACCATGGAAGGAGAGACGAAATAGAGGGATACCGCGACAAGCTGAGATGTCTTGGGGTTTGTATGGTTGATAGAATTCGGACTTAATCGGGATACCTAGCCCGGAGAGGTAGACGGGGTGGTTCGCATATGAGGCGGACAGCTGAGGAGATCCCGGCGAGGCAAGCAGGGCTGCATGCTGTTTGTGGAGGCGGGGGCTTGCTCAGATCTATTGACCGAGCTGACAAGCAGGGCTGCATGCTGTTTGTGGAGGCGGGGGCTTGCTCAGGTCTATTGATCGAGCTGGCAAGCAGCCAAGGACTCCTTGAAGGAGTGCGTTCCGAGTCGAGGTCGCACATGACAGCCGTCCTAGGTGTAGGTGCCAGATTGTCACGGTATCGTGCGGAAAGTTGCACCGCTGGAAAGCGCGGGGTGACGGCAGCGGGCCATCGTGGCCTCCACGGCAGCGGGCCATCATGGAGTCCATGATTCCATGTCGGTTCATTCCTGAAGACCATGGCGTGGAAGGCTTCGGCGATTTCTTGGCGGCCAATCTAAGACCCGAGCAGAAGCCTAGAGGACGGCTCACGGAGTAATCGCGCCCATGGTGCGCGAAATCATCAACGAGCAATGAGCCAATCAGCGCACAGGCAATGTCAAAGAGCACGGCATGGGATCAGCTCATCACGTCGTCCGGCTCGAGCGATAATATTTCACAGGAAAGCGGACATAGAAGCGTTGCCGGGTCACCGCTTTTCACAGTGATTGATTTCGCAGGTCATCTGTTTATAGAGGTGCGAGGGCCGCAAGTTGAAGAGCGCCTTGAGGTGTCATCACCTCGCTCGCTCGCTGACACCAGCTCGATTGCGGTGTAGGAGGAGGTCTCGATCTCCAGCAGCTCCGGGCGCGAGGTCACCTGCTGCGGCTGACTCGTCGCTACCGAGGCTCAACACTCTGGGGATCTGTTGGCTGGCTGACTCGGGTCCGATCACGGCAGCTCGTTCCACTGCCAGCCCCAGTTCAGGAATGCTGGTCTCCTGCTCGGAATCGGGGATGTCGTGTACCTCGCGGCCACTCTAGACAACTTCAACGTGTTAAAGGGGATGGCCGGCTCCAATCTTGTCAAACATGCAAAAGTTGAGTGGGCAAAGCCGAAGCCGCGGATCTCGAGCCATTCTTCAAGCGCCCAAGCTCCCGAGATGCGACCACGCTACTTTTGCTTGCCTACGGATATGCAGCGAAGTGAATGCAGCCAGCCACACTTGCGAAGTCTTCCACGCATGATGGAGCCTCTCGACTTCGCGCTCATGCGTCCTTCGGTTTATGCCGGCGCGAGGCCAGCACCCGACGACACAGTCGCGTGGTCGTACTCAACACCATCAGAATCACCGTACCGCCGTACACTCCAAAGACGAGCGGTTCCCAGGGCAGGTGGCAGGTCGTGATCCCCACCGTCGCCTCTCCCAGTGACTGCTCTCCTGTACTTCCAGCACGCAAGCGAAGCAGCGCATAGCTCGGGTCAGGACGCTGGCCCCACGAGAAGGCCGGGATCGTGTACTCCTTCGTGGTCGTGCCCGGGTGCTCGTATGCGCACCAGGCGTGCGTATGGCCTGAGAGCACCAGATCCGGCCGCACCGTCGCCAACAGCTTCGATGACAGCTTGGGCGAGAGCACGTGGTGGTGCGCCTCGTAGCGAAAGTCCGGCGCCTCGTACGTGATGTGGCCCGCTTCTCGAGTCCGCTCGTCGCCGCACTGCAGGTCGTCGACGCGGAACAGGGGCAGGTGGGTCAACAGGATGATATGGCCGTCTGTTTTCGCCCGAAGCGCGTCAAAGTCGACGCCTTCCAGGAAACTGCAAGGGTCGAAGCAACAGATCCAGGTCATTGTGGCACGGCCAGTCTCCTGGTGGGGTGGACATCATGCTGTGGGCGCAATGGAGAGCGGCGACTTACCTTCTTGCCTCGGTCTCCACCGCCTTGTCCGAGACGTCCGAGTCGAGTGCCATCGAGTTGAGGCTCACGAACGCATGGCCGCCGATCATGTCGATGCGGTTCGACGGTCCGAACGTAAGTTCGTAGCGCTTGAGGTCCTCGACACGCATGAACCGCCCGAAAGACGTGTCGTGATTGCCAACCTGCGATCACACACGCAAGCCAGCAGAGCCCACGCACGGCCTGTCAGCAATGGGACTGCCCGCGGCTTCCACTTTGGGCGGCTTGTCGGCCCTGTAACGCAACGGTGGCGAACCAAATACAGCGTCTTGAGGGGCAGAAAGCTGGAGAAAACACTGAAGAAGCGCGCAGCGTACTCCTGCGCAAATAAAGCAAACAGCAACGTCGGCATGCAGCCACTCAGCCAAGTTTCCTCGCAGATATGTGTCGTTCCACGCACCTCCCAGTCGGAATCGGATGTCCCCCTCCCGCCCTCGTCGAGCTGGTCGCCAAGAACCAGCGCCACGTCAGGCGTATGCACGTCCACTGCGGCGCGGGCGGCCATGTGCACCTGCCAGTCCACCCATGCGCGCTCGATCCAGCTGCGTCTTCGCTTGCCCAGCAAGTGGACGTCGCTCACGAGGAGCACGCGGAGGTCTCCCTCGTCCGAGAGGGTGGGTTCCGTTAGTGCGGACGGCGCCAGCAGCTCGCAGCGCAGCGCCTGCAGATAGAAGACGCCAACGTGGCAGAAGAGCGCCGCTGCCGCCACCAGCCAGAGCTCCCAGCGCGCCATCTTCAGGCATCCAGGAAATGTCCAGGCGAGTTAAAGACAATTCACCCGTCACTTCGGATAATTGTTAGTTACCGAGAATAGTGACAGTTCATCCTTGAACAGCCGCGATTTGCTGGGGGCGTGGGGAAGGAGGCGTTGCCATGCACACCAGCGCCGCGCTGGAGGGCGCCCTGGCGGAGGTCTTGCTGCAGCACCGCCCACTGATCGAGCAGACGCTGCACCCTCTGGCGGAGGACACGCCGGTGCGTTGCGTGGACGGATATCACAGCCTTACCGAGTCGCTTCACTGTCGTGGGAACGAGGCTGCAATGGTCTCACGAGATGGCTGTGCCCTTCTGCGTACTCTTCTGTGCCTTGTATTGCGTTGAATGGACTGTTGAATAGCTTGATGGCCTAGTTGCTCACTTCCAGGACACAATCCTGGCTTTGCGCGGTCAGGAGCCGGCATTTTGGGAGCTGCGAGTCGTGGAGTACATTCGGGACGTTCTGGTGACACACCTGGCTAAGCGTGTGCGCTCCGGCATAAGCTCAGAAGGATCAACTGGCAATCAGTGTGAGGATGCGGCGGCGGTCCACGCGCACACTACGGCAAAGGTGGTAAAGAGTGAGGAATTTAAGCAAGCGCTCCAGCAAGTTTATGGCGACGTCCAAACAGAAATCGCGCGCTTCAAACTGGTGCTGAACGGCAGCAACGCTATGTTCAAGGAGAACTATGCACTTCTTCGACAACCCAAAGACAGTCATTTCCTGGAGAAGTTCTGGGCAACCCTGCAGGCGAGTATCGTGGCTAAGGAGCCGCGACCTGAGGAAGGACAAGAGGAAAGCGGGGAAATGGCAGTATTCGACAGCTGTTCCTTTGATGCGGTCACATTCGATGAAGACCTCAACGACGCATGCAGGTCAGCCAGCAGGTAAGGGGGAACACGCACCTGAGATTGTAACAATGTCCGTCGCTCGAAAGCTATACGCAGTTTCATCGTGCTCTTGCTGATTATATCTGTTGTGGTTCTTTATATGAAGCTTCCCGTGCATGGAGGACATTCCAGCTGCCATTCTCCGGATGCAGAGCCCTGTTGGGGCCGACCACTCCGTTGGATTGGACGAGATCGGTCGAGTACGTCGCTTGTGGCATTGTATTATCCCGCCAAACGCTCCGAATTGCACTTGTTGTGACGCTAACGGTGTACGGAGTGGTGCAGATGCCCATTGTAGAAATTTTACACTGCGGACCGAGCTTCTCGTCCGTCTGCGCTGCCATTGTTGGGCTATTCCTCGACTCCGACGATTTCAATGGGAGTGAAGGTGGCGATAACGGGACTGCTGCTCGAGCAAAACGCCTCGTTTACGAACTGGTGAACCAAGCGGAGGACCCTAGCCAGTTTCTCGAGTTGTATTGGACCATCGTGGACTTTGTTGGAGCCCGTTTGGCGTCGGGCGAGCTTTTCGTGGGGAGAGAGCACTTGGGCGAGAGCAACAACTTACGTGTCACTGTCATCGTCGACTGCTTCCGCGTGCTGCTGGCGCTGCTTTCTCGAGTCCCGCGACACTGGATTTACTTTTCGCCTGAGGCGCTCGCTCGTGTGCTACACTCGGCATTTCGCTTGCTAGTCATGTATTCGACGTCAGAGACAGAGATCGATGCAAACCATGCCAAACCGCTTACTATGCTGGCTTTGGTTGACAACCAACATCTGACATGGTTCAAGTTGTGGCTCTTCAAGGTTCCAAACCAGACTCAATTGTTTGCTGCGCTGGACGAAAGCGGGCTGGTACACGATCTGCTCCAGTATTTGTCGCGAGTCCGGCCCCTTGCGGAGAAAATGAACCCCGTTCCAGCTGTGGATGCCGCTGAAAAGCGCGCGATTCAGTGTGTAAGTTGCGCCCGCAGCTTGGTTGGTAGGTTGAATCACGACACTAACATAGCTGCGACTTCTGACCTCGGCGGTGTCACGTTCAATGCAGGCTTTGAGCATTCTGTCGTGGGTATGCGAGTACGACCAAGGACGGGAACTGCTGAGTCGATGGAAAAGAGTATCTGCTCATTCGCAGATGATGCAGCGGCACACTGAGTGGGTCAATTATGGCCTGCTGCCGCTGGAGAGCACTGCGGACGAAAATGACCGTGTGTTTCATTTCGTGAAGCCCGTCATTTCGGAAGAGGTGCGTTGCGGGATGGCTGAGCTCTAATGTATTGTTGGTGTGCAACTGGGGGAGGTCACTAAATATTGTGTCTAATTGTTAGGAGGCACGCGATGAACTTGAGGCCAACTACGAGCATCTGGGCAGTGGTGTTGTTGATGCTCTGGTCCTATCCATATCTGCGGTACGCCGTGTTACTGACCGCTTTGATATGTTGATGATCTGCAGCTTCAATTGGTGACGAGGTACTGACCTTATCATAATCACTTTTACTCGCGATGACAGGTGATCGTAACTACTTCTGGGCATGAACCGCGCGACCTAAAGTGGGCTCAGCAAGCTGCAGAGAGCATGGCGACGTACCTCCACATTGCATCCATAGACGTCTCCATTGCACTGTTGCTGGAGGTACGCTGCAAGTTTGTTTGTCGGATTACCCTCTTGTTTTCTTGGGGAACGACTTACTCACGTATGTTCACCGATGCCAACACCAGACCATTCGGGTGTGTTGGAAAGACTACCAAGCTAAAGACTACCCAACCAGCACACCCGACGCAATGCAAGAAAGAGAGACATTGGACCCATGGCTCCCATTTCGGCAGTCCAAAAGCTCAACCGGCTTGCGCGAATTGTTTGGAGACTGCGTGGCAGCAAGGGTCCGACGCGGGAAGCTTAGCTGCACCCAAGTTCAAGAGTGTGGTCACCTTCTTTTGGCGGCAATACTGTCGAACAAAACGCTCATGAAAGCAGTGGTGGCGATGCCAGAGACAACCATTGCCAGGGCTGTTTGTGATTTATCTCGGTCAGTCCTGAGCATGGAGATACTGGACCCCGTACCGTTGAAGAGAGTGAAGATCTTTCAAGAACGCGTTTTCAAGGCCCTTAGATCGATGGCAAGATCCCCAAAAACAGTGACTTTGATGCACCAGTATGGAGTCATCGAAAAACTTATCGAGCTCCATGCTTCTCGTGGTACCGATGATTGCGACACGAACTTATCGGGACTATGTGCACGCACACTTGATGCGGTGGGCCACTCGGCTACTGGGCTACGCTTTATCGCTGAACGGGGCCTCGCTCATATCGATAGCCAAACCCTTGACCAGTGGCAGGCAGGCGCAGTTGTCGATTTTCGTGAAATTTCAGGCACCTTGGCTCTCCTCGAGCCTTCGGAAGCGTTTTTCGGCAGCGACGAGGTGCAAGCTATGGTATCCAGAGCTGTTGCTGAGCTCCAACAAAGCTCAGACTTCACCATGGCGTTGAATAGCTCTGAAGACGAATGCGCGGCAGAGCTCTACAACCCAATGAGAAAGCTGCTGCTAATCCAGTGCTGTTTGAGTACGCAGCACGCCTCCAACATCGTGGCCACTGGGGCTAAGGCGCGCGGACCGTTGGTGCAGTTCATTGCCGATGTGCTGGGCAACCACAACCAGACGTGCTGCTCTTCCAGCTGCGCCGAAGATACCTGCTGTGTGGCCTTCCAGTTGGCATTGGCGCTCACATCGAGCCTGCCAGCGATGCTGACTTGCGCTCACTTGTTTTCGGAGTTGCAACTCTTGGATCTCGACGAGAAAAGTGAGCCCAGGTGTGAGTGGCTGTCAACGAATGGGGATTGCATTGGCTCGTGCACGTTGCTTGAACAGCAGCTTCGCTTCGACTTTTCGTTCATCGGAGGTCCCAGCGAAAAATTGCAGCGGTGCGACCTGTACGAGTTTGATAAGCACTCCACAGAGAAGAGCAGCACTTCCAGTCCTGAAGGCTTGAACCGGGCCAAAGACACAGATCACGAGCATATCTCCGGCTTCGCGGGGACTCTGCAGGAGAAAATACTGCAGTCGATTGCGGAGAGCACCAACACGAAGACGACAGAGCCGATGGACTTTGTTCTCGTATCGCAAGCGTCATGGGAATTGATCAGCGAGCTGGAGACACCACCGACTACTGCGCAGTGTAACACGTCCCCCAAAGCAACAGTCGCATTTACCAAAGCCTTTGGTATACTGATGCAACGATGGGTGACCAGTGGACGCAGCCGGTTGGAGCCGACCGCTGAAAACGCTGGAGTCCGCGCAGATACCGTGGGCTCGTCGCTCCAGGATCCTAACGCCTTTTTCCCAACGGACTCGGAGCGGAAGCTCATGAACCGGTTATACAAGAGCTACGCGCAGCGACTGTCGCTAGGAGCGTCCCCCACTGTTTTCCACTGCATCGTCAAGCAATTCGGCCGGCTAGCCATGAACGCGTTTCCTGTTACGGTGCTTATGATGCTGCATCCGCGCTACGACGAAGAGGAAATCATCGATTTTTTGGCGCGATGTCTGGCAAGCCCGCTTGCTGGGTTTCTGTGGCCATCAAGTGCTGTGCACCTCAGCCATACTACTTCAGACGAGCGCCTCCAGAGCGCCACGGTGCCACCTGGGTTTGTGATTGCTGAGGCAGTGGAGCGCATCTTGGAGTGCGAATACCCCCAGGTAAGAGTTGGTGTTTGTTTCCTTTACCGATGCATCATGCGATGCGGTGAGCCGGAAGGCTGAATCCTCCCTGTGCGCGATCACTTTTGTATGTCTGGATGATTCTCGTGGAACAGATTCTGCACGTTGTGGACCAGTGCCATTGCTCCGTGCTGACGCTCGTGCTGAAGTGGCATGGCCAGAGCTTCTGGAACTACTTCGACTGGGAGAACATCGTGGTCTACATATATCTGTCCATGCTCTACGGGGCCGAATTCCAGGTACGCAAACCTCTGATGGAGGAAGCTCACAATTTGCAGCACACCAACCCATTTTCTGTGTGGTCATTTCCTATCCTTCCTGTTGCAGGTCTACTGTATCGTCGCGATACTGAAACATCTGGAACCTCGGATGCGAGAGATCGTCGGACAACACAACACACAGAGCTTGACGCCGTTCCTCGTGCTCACCCGCGAGCCCATTGCCAACTTCCGCTTCAGTTCGTGGCGTCTGCTGCTGCTTCGACTCCGGAGTGAGTACCACGATGAGACGGCCAAGACGCTCTTTGGGCCACGTTAATGTCGCCGCTTGCGACCGAATGTGACGTTCTTTGGGATCTTCAAGGCGTCCATTCTCGCTTCGAGCTCGTCCATCATTTCCACGTCGGGGATTTCTTCCTGCTTCGGCTTGTCCGTTTTAGCACCAGCCTCAGTTGCAGAGTCACCGCCCGCTTCCACATCTACCTGCATCGCAGAGTTGTTACCACCCGCTTGGTCGGCGAGCTTCTTCTTCTTTTGCTGCCGTCTCCTCTTTCTCGCTTCGCGTTTCTTCCTGGCGCGCTCGTCATCGTTCTTTAGGTTGCTGCCTTCACCAACTTGGTGACCATCCTTGCCAGCATTTGCCCGTGCCTTCCCTGCGACAACAAACTTTTTCTTCCCGTCTGTGGCTCCCTTCCGTGGCTTGCGGCGCTGGTGGAACGAGAAGGAGTCTGGGTAATGGTGCACCTTGATCAAATGGCGGGTGCGCTTGTCGTCGTGCTGGAACGTCTCTAGACACCCGTCAACCAGACATACATACATGGGTTTCTTCTTGGATAGAATCTTGAAGAAGGCGTCGTGGGTCTCACTGTACAGTTCCCGTCACCACGCCGCAGGAGTACCAGCGAACCCCGTCAGTTGTCTGTAGCGAAATCGAAAGCGGGGGAGGACCAGGAAACGTACCTGAGGTGGATGTCGAGCAGCCGAAGGCTCAGGAAAGACCGCGAACACTCGCGGCAGACATTGCGGTGCACCCTGGAGGACAGACACAATAATCCCAGCATTGAAAGCAGTAAGTAACCCCGCGCTAAAGCATCAGAAACCTCATCGAAGTCTGTGGTGTTCCGACGCACATGTCGTAGTGCTCTTCATAGCCTGCCACGGTCCGGAACATCACATTGCAGTGGCCAAGTCGGCATTCAAAGGGTTCTTCCGTATCATCTTGTCCATCAGCGTCGCCGTCGACGAGCTCCTCCGGCTGCACCATGGATCTGCATCCGACAAAAGATGTCACCAAGACAATGGATTTGCGCATCAGTTGCTTCCAGCCGTCGCTCCCAACAGGCCACGCACGCGCGTAAAGCCTCACTCTAGGTCTTGGCAGTATTTGGACGCCCAACGGAGCGTCCCTGGGGCGAACAACGGGTGCTCAGGCGAGAGCTTGCGGCGGCATTTGCCGTTCGACAGCACCACGACTTTCTCCATTTCCGCTCTCCTTCACTTGCAAGCGCCAACCTTGGTCCGTTTTGCGACTTGGTTTCAGTATGCCGCCGCTGTGGAGTGAATTGATTCATGATGAGGTCATACACTCATCTAAAGGGGCGGTCTTGAATTCGTCCCATACAAAAACCAAGTACACGGGCCGGTGCCAAGGATTTCCGGAAATCCTTGGTCTGCGGCTACGAGGTTGACATCTACAGCCACGAGCTCAAGCTGTGCATCGAGGTGGACGGCAGGCTTCCTGTTGCGCTGGCAAAGCGTTTGCGTGTGAGTGTCTGCTAACTTCCTATCTTGTCTGCGTGCAGACGCGAGTCGACTACATGCAGCCTGGCACTGGGGACTTCGAAGGCCAGCTCATGCGAAACCACGTGAAGGAGTGCGAGACTGCTGATCGGGGGATGACCATAGTGCGCGTGCCGGCCCCGAGGTGCCCGACGTTCGAGGCCGTGGGGGA
>JAADYJ010000402.1:0-22483 GCA_023338205.1 Halophytophthora polymorphica
AAATTTGGCGAAGACTCGCGGTAATTGTCGGCGCCACGCCACCTCGATCAGAGTTCAAGCCCGTCTTGCTCAAGATCATGCGTCTTCACCGGCTGTGTCGCTGAGCGCACAATTGCGTCGTCGGTTCGCACCCGGGCGTGGCCATCGGCAGTTCTATCAACCTGACCGAAGACAAGACGGGTGTCCGCGACGAGAGCTTCAACACGCGCGTGACGATCGAGGGTCGTGACGTAGAGGAAGTGGAGGGGGTGGAGATGTTCGCGGGCTCTCGCGCCGAGGCTATGAACGTTGTGAATATCTTACTTGTTGGGGCTACATTGCACTTCCGGAAATAGATCGCGGCTACTTTTGCGATGCTAGATCCTGGTTTCCTGGACCATACAAAACCCAAGTACACGGGCCCTGGTGGGAATTTCCGGCAATTCCAACCAGGGCCGTGTACTTGGGTTTTGTATGCTCAGCCAATGAGCGAATTTAACGTAGGTTTTACGAGCACCAAGTACTGAGATAGGCGCAGTCCACGCACGCAGCGATTGGCTAGCATTCAGTAGCATACCAAAACCAAGTACACGGGCCCTGGTAGGAATTGCCAGAAATTCCAACCAGGGCCCGTGTACGTGGGTTTTGTCAGAATTCGAGAAATTTTACTTACGAGAACCAAGTACTGAGGTAAGCGAGTAATGCACGCATGCGATTGGCTATACATACCTGTACCGGTAATGCCGCCACAATCGGAAGCGCTCGCGCACCAGCAAAGGAAAATGGCGGCCATGGCAGCACGGCGAAGCAACGTGCGTACTGCCGTCTCTATCGGCGCTTGCCACTCGACGGGCGGTGGCGAAGCTCTATATCTACGTGCGTGTGTGAGAGCGCGCGCTAACGGGTGCGTGTGGTTCTGTGCGCGGTGCGCGGTCTTCTGTCTCGTGCAGGCGCGGCTTCCACCGGAGGTAAACCGCGTGCTGTACGTGCGCAACCTGCCGTTCAAGATCTCGTCCGAGGAGATGTACGACATTTTCGGCAAGTACGGCGCCATCCGTCAGATCCGCCTGGGCGTGAACAACGACACCCGCGGCACGGCCTTCGTGGTGTACGAGGACATCTACGACGCCAAGAACGCCGTGGACCACCTCTCGGGCTTCAACGTCTGCGGCCGGTACCTCATCGTGCTCTACTACCAGGCCAACCGCATGCAGCACCGCGCGGGCAATGCGAGCGCCGACATCCAGAACAAGAAGCAGGAGCTGCAGGACCTCAAGGAAAAGTACGGCGTCGAGTAACGAGCTCCAGCTCTGCGCGAACATGACGCACTTGCTGGACCCCCCCCCCGCACGCCTGCAACCGCGACGACGAGCAGTCTATCGCCCATATTAAGATACTAACGCACCCAATCGCGAAGAACTCGGCAGCGTACATGCCCACGACGTTAGTGAGGTGTCTGCGGGCCACTGGCCGGCTCCAGGTCTCTCTTACTTGCTCTCGCTCTCATACCTGCCGGTTCGTGGGCGTGTTGGCTCCTTCCGCGTCGATTTCCAGGTCAAGAGCGCTACACCCCGGGCTGTACGGAGCCTATCACTTCGTCTAGAGGCAGACGAAGTCCTGGATGGCCACGCTACGGCAGTTTCAGAGTAGACGAAGAGCAAGAGGAAGAGAAAGACACACGGACAACGCAGCGGGGAGCGACACACGGGGCGAACGCAACCGTGACGCGCGCTCGCTCGGGCCGGTGACATTGGGCGCGGCTTAGCAGCTCCTACCTCGTCCGGTCTTGGGTGGGTCGTCCGCTAGGCAGGCGAGTGTAGGGGCCGCCGCCTTAGACGACGCCCGCCTCGTTCTTGAGCTTGTCCACGAGCTCGTCCACGTCGGCGACCTTGATGCCGGCCTTGCGGGAAGCAGGCTCCTTGACCTCGAGCACCTCGATGCGCGGCGCCAGGTCCACGCCCATGCTGTCGGCCGCGATGGTCTCGATCTTCTTCTTCTTGGCCTTCATGATGTTGGGCAGCGTGGCGTAACGCGGCTCGTTGAGGCGCAGGTCGGCCGTGACCACCGCCGGCAGCGCCAGCTTGAGCGTCTCCACGCCCGCGTCCGTCTCGCGCGTGACCGAGAGCGCGTCGCCCTCCAGCGCCAGCGCGTTGGCGAAGGTGCCCTGGCTCCAGTCCAGCAGGCCGGCCAGCATGGGGCCCGTCTGCGCCGCGTCGGCGTCGATGGACTGCTTGCCGCAGATGACGAGGCCCGGCTCCTCCTTGGCCACCACCTCCTTGAGCAGCTTGGCCACGGCCAGCGGCTGCAGCTCCTGGTCCGTGCGCATGTCCGTGGTGATGTGGATGCCGCGGTCCGCGCCCATGGCCAGCGCCGTGCGGATGGTCTCCTGGCTCTGCTTGGGGCCGATGGACACGGCCACGATCTCCTTCGCCAGCTTCTTCTCCTTGAGTCGGATGGCCTCCTCCACCGCGATTTCACAGAACGGGTTCATGCTCATCTTGACGTTCTTCAGGTCCACGCCCTTGGGCTCCACGCGGATCTTCACCGCGTAGTCCACCACGCGCTTCACGGGCACCAGCACCTTCATCCTCGCCGCGTCTTCCTCCTGCCTCTTGTCACTCTAGCACTTCAAGCCCCAAAGCTGGATCCGAAAATGGGCGGACGGGCTGGGAGCCACGTGCCGATGTCGGGGGGGCGGTAAAAAAGCCGCAATCTTCTGCGCGGTGATTGGTGGAAAAGATGCGGAGCCTCCGCATTGGTGGAAACGACACGCAGGACGCGCGCGCATTGGAGGAAAACGCGCTGCTGGCGCGGCCAGCCCCGTCGGGTTCCGCCCGACGTGCGCCCCTCTTTCATGTGCACCACCTTATTATCCGCGGTCGCCCTACATTTGAAGGCAGTTATTTTCGGCAGAGATCGGCTTTACACCTACATTAGGGTTGGCCACGCATAGAAACTCTCCGGTGGTGGAGCGGAGGGCGACCGGCCGGTGCAAGTCGGCGAGCAGCTCATTCGGTCAAGCTTCCTCCCCGTTGCGCGTCGCCGTCCACGCCCTCCCCCGCCCTCCGTCCACGCGCCCCGGAGCATGCTGCCGCGAGCTCTGCGTCTCCTCTCCCGATCCAGCCCCTCCGCGTCGCCGTTGCGCGTCTCCCTTGGCCGTAGCGTCCCCAAACCCAGCACCAACACGTTCCCCCGACCGCGCATGACAGTCATGGCGCTCCGCAGCAGCAGCAGCGGCCCACAGACCAGCGCCGGCGCTACCGCGGCCGCGACTGCGCCGGAGGTTCCGACGTCGCAGTACATTGAGGAGGAGTATAACGACTCGGCGCACCCGAGCGCCGTGACGGGCGTCTTCCACCTGCCGCAGGAGCTGGAGCTCGAGTGCGGCGAGACGCTGGAGGGCGTCGAGGTGGCTTACACCACGTACGGCGCGCTCAACGCGGCGCGAGACAACGTGATCGTGCTCTGCCACGCGCTCACGGGTCACTCGCAGGCACACCAGTACTGGGACGCCATGGTCACGCCCGAGTGGACGGACAAGTACTTTATCGTGTGCAGCAACGTGCTGGGCTCGTGCTACGGCACCACGGGCCCCACGGCCGTGAACCCGCGCACGGGCCAGCGCTACGGCGCCAGCTTCCCCGCCGTGACGCTGCGCGACGCCGTGAAGCTCCAGCGCCTGCTGCTGGAGCAAGGGCTGGGCGTCAAGCAGGTGCAGGCCGTGGTAGGCGGCTCCTTGGGCGGCATGCAGACGCTCGAGTGGGCCTTCCAGGGCCGCGACTTTGTGCGCAGCTTCGTGAGCATCGCCTGCGGGTCGCACCACTCAGCCTGGCAGATCGGCATCAGCGAACTGCAGCGCCAAGCCATCTACATGGACCCGAACTTCCGCGACGGCGCCTACGACGCCGCCCACCCGCCGGCACAAGGCTTCGCTCTGGCCCGGCAGATCGCCATGATCAGCTACCGCACGCACGCCGGCTACATGGAGAAGTTCGGACGTCGCCGCGTCACGGACGCCACCAGCGACAAGTCCAGCAGCGAGCGCGGCACGGAGGACAAGGGCAAGTTCTTGGTGCAGTCGTATCTCGAGTACCAGGGCCAGAAGTTCCTGAGCCGCTTCGACGTGAACTCGTACCTGACGCTGCTGCACATGATGGACGCGCACGACGTCGGGCGCGCACGTGGCGGCCTGGCGCCGGCGCTGGCCTCACTCTCGCAGCCGGCGCTCATCATTGGCGTCGAGTCGGACGTGCTGTACCCGCTGAGCGAGCAGCAGGCGCTGGCCGCGGCGCTGCCCAACGCGCAGTTCGAGGCGCTCGCGTCCCAGCACGGCCACGATGGCTTCTTGCTGGGCCAGGAGCGCATCAGCCACTTGACGCAGCGCTTCCTGGCGCAGCAGAGCGCCCAGCAGCCCGCCGCCAAGCTCTGAGCCTGCGACTCCAGCGACCAAGACCCCCCACCCACTTAGAAGAACGCCGCACCCGTCGGCCCACCGCCTGCCCCTCGCGCAGTGCGAGCACGCGGCGGCCTGGTCGGTCGACTGGTGCGGCTCGTTATCTCCCCGTTTTGTGCTAGAAGGCAGCAGTGCGACGCCGTCTCCGTTCCTATCGCAGCGAGTTTTCTCGCTGGCGGTCAGCAGCGTGAGACGGCGGGCGACTCTGGCCCCCGTGGCTCCCTGGACGACGTCAATGCAGCTCGGTGCTGGGCTCCCGTGGCCTGTGGCTTCTCTCTCTCTCTCTCTTGGCTTCAGTCTCTCGCGCGTGCTACACGCTCTGCTTGTTCTCTGGTCTAATGGCGTGTACGTGGTTGGCTCGCTCACTTGTAGAGCAGCGAGGACATTTGCTGCACGCGCTTGCTCGAGTACCGGAAGCGCGAGGCCAAGCGCAGGTTGAGCAGCTTGAGCACGGCCACGGCCGTGTGCGGCGCGCGTGCCTCGAGTTTGTCCATGGCCTCGGTGCTGAGCCGCAGCGCCACGCAGTCGGACGTGGCGATGTACTTGTAGCTCTCCTCGGCGCCGGCCACGTTGGGCGTGATCACGGAGCCCGGCCCGATCTTGAGCAGCCGCGACTTGGCCGTCGTGAAGGGCGTCCACTGCGAGTCCTCGGGCATGACGAAGGACAGCTTGCGCCGACTGAAGACGCCGCCGCGACTCGCTTCGTCCGGGACTCGCGCGGCTTGGCGCGGACTGAGCCCGAGCGCGTCACTGGCCGAGCGTCCTCCGTCGTCCTCGTCGTCCTCGTCGTCGGCCCGAGAGAGACAGACGCCGGGGATGTTGTGGCCCGAGGAGAACTCCGAGTCCGTCATGACGTTCATGAAGCCGAGGCAGATGAAGTACGTGTCGTGCAGCACCCGCGCGTTGGCCAGTAGAGAGCCCGTGGGCACCACGACAATGTCCAAGTAGGCGGCCAGAGGCAGTAGCTTCTGGTAGCTCGCGGCCTCGTGCGCGTCCAGCTCGGAGGACGCGGCGCTGGCCACAAAGTGCTCCCAGAGCTGCAGCTGGCTGAGCCGCCGCCACTCGGCCAGCGACGGCGGCGTGTCGGGCACGTGGCTGCGCAGCTCGTCGGGCAGCAGCTCGTCCTCGCAGAGCTCGAGCGTCATGTCCACGTCGCTGCGGAGCAGGTGCACGCGCTGCGAGTAGTGGTTCTGCCGCAGCGCGCGCTCGATCTCGGGCTTGAGGCCGCAAAAGTAAATGTCGAAGACGTACATGTCGGCCAAGGTGGAGGCCTTGCGGAAGTTGAGCAGCGCCGTGGCGTCGAAGCTGGGCACGAGCCCAAAGTCGATGACCACGAAGCGCAGCTTGGGGCAGTCGAGCGACTGCACGCGCGTCTCGATGCGCTCGAGGATGTTGACGGACGTGCCGAAGAAGAGGTAGCCCTGCAGCCGCAGCACGAAGATGGCCGAGCCTTCCGCGTCCAGGTACGCGGCCTGCTCGAGCGTGCGGTCCACGGCGCTGCGGGACAAGGCGCCCGTGGTCTCGTGGTGCACGCAGCCGACGCCGTGGATGCGCCAGATGAGCTCCACCATGGAGATGACGATGCCCAGCGCCACGCTCTCGAGCATGCCGATGACCAGGAAGCTGGACGTGATGAGCACGACCGTGAGCTTCTCGAGGGGCTGGAGGAAGTGGAAGGGCGCCACGAGGTAGGCCTCGAGGAAGTGCAGCCCGACGCTGAGCAGAAGCCCGCCAAAGATGAACTTTGGCACGTACTGCAGCATGCGGATGCCCTCGACCCAGAGCACGAGCAGCAGGAAGGCGCACACGAGCGCCGGCACCTTCTCGTGGGCCGCAAACTGCTTCATGATGCCCATGGCGGACAGGTAGTGGCAGCCGCCGCAGCAGCCGAGCGCGCCGCTCACCACGTTGGCGAGGCCGATGACGCGCATCTCATTGTCGGGCGAGATCTCTCGGCTGAAGAGCGTCGAGAGCGACGTCGTGGCCACGCTGTACTTGAGCACGCCCAGGATGACGAGCGAGACGAGGAAGCCGAGGCACTCGTGCGTCAAGGTGTGCCAGTGCACGTGGCGGAAGTCAATGTGCGTCCAAGGGTACCACATGGGCGTCTCGGCCACCACCACGGGGTCCCACGCAAAGACCCAGCCGTCTTTCGCGAGCTTGTCCATGCTCTGGCCGTACAGCATGGCCACGAGCTGGAAACCCACGAGCGAGAGCGCCAGTAGACACGGGAAGGAGATGGCCACGGGCACTTTGAAGGCCTGGCCGATCCGCGCGAGCGACGCGAAGGCCACGGCCGGCAGCACGAGCGCCTGGACACGCGCAGTGAACAGGTGCGACGTGAGCGCCTTGGAGGAGGCCATGTGCACGCCGTTCTTCATGAGCTCGGCGCCGATGCCCGAGAGGAAGCCCGCGATGACCGGGTACGGCATGTAGTTGGCGATGGACGTGACGCGGAAGAAGCCCATGAGGAAGAAGACGAGCCCCAGCAGCACGGACGTGAGCGCCACCATCATGACGGTCGTGGGCACCACCTTCTCCAGGTCGTTGTCCAGGTGGCCCGAGATCTTCTCGGCCATTGTCGCCATCACGGGCGCACTACAGCATCAAGAGCAAAGACGCAGACAGCAGCACGGTGAGTGCGTTAAACGCAGTAGCGTCGTGGAGACGGAGAGAGGCAGGGGCGTACACGAAGACGTCGATGGAGCCGAGCGTCCAGGGCGCTTGGCTCTGCCAGGCCAGCACGATGGAGAGCACGGCCGTGCCCAGCAGGTTCATGTCGATAAAGTGCGCGATGACCGAGGCCAGTGGCGTGCCGTGGCCCACAAGCACGCTGGCGCACGACACGGCCAGCGTAGAGGAGAGCAAGAAGGCGATGACGCCCGAGGTCACGTTCACCAGCACCTTGATGGCCAGCTCCTGCAGCCGCTTGAGCTTCTCGCGCGTGCTCTCGGGCACCGTGGGGCCGCCAGCGTCTCTGCCCGCGGCGCGGAAGCGGGCGCGTACCGAGAAGTCGGGCGCAGCGCCATAGGAGCCCTTGGCGCGGCCTAGTAGCAGGCCGTGCGACGCCGTGTTCTGCACGCTCGTGACGCGGCGCATGGTATTGTCTCGCTGCTGCTGCAGTTCCTGCTGGCGCCGAGGGGACAGCGTCTGCGCCGAGCTGGCGTGCACAGACAGCTGCGCCGCGGGCCCCGTGCGAGTCCGCAGCGGCGTGAGCTCCACGCCGCCGCGCGCCAAGGGAAGCGCGTCCGCTTCCATTTCCACGGCGGGTACACAAGCCGCAAGTGGCGGCAAACAGGCGCGAACGCAGCGCAAAGGCGGGCAGCGCGAGAAACAGGAGTGTCGTGCGGGGCCGGCAAGGAGGTGGCGCGGCGAGGCGGCGCTCTGCGCGCTCGGGCGGGGCTTGGAGGCGGCGAGAAGCGCTGGCAGAGCGAGGTAGAGTGAGCTAGCGTCCCCTTGCGGAGCTGCTCATGCTTTCTCCCGCTGGTCCGGTCGCTCTTCTGGGGCGACTTGCTGGGCTGTGATTGGTCATCAATTGGAAAAAAGCTCGCCATGGTGTTGTGTAACGAGCCTGCGATATCGAATATATATCGCATGTCGTGATTACACGTATGACGTACTTTATTCGATTCATGAGGACGGTATAACGGTGAACCGAGGCAAGATTGGATTGGGGTGGACAGGGTTATTGCTTTCGGGAGGCATTGCGCGTTGTAGAGATCGCAGTAAACAATCTCCTTGAAGTCGGGACGGACCCCGGTTTGGCGACAAGTTGGGCCAGGGGACCGGCTTTTGGCACGCCCAACGCATGACGCGCCGTCGTCACGCGACTCTCCAAAGCGCAACCAAGACAACCGCAACATGGTCTAGCGCTCAGCCCACGGGTGGCGGCGGGTGCTGCTGGACGTCGCGCTCCTGCCGTCCAGCGCGCACTGCAGGCCGCTGGCGCACGCCTGTCTTCTTCCCCGCCTCCTTCTCCTGCTAAAGCATCAAGCTCGCGCTCCCGTGGGCGCCTTCCAGCCGCGCTTTCGCCTCCAAACGGACCACCTCGCACCTCCTCAAGCCGCACATTGCACTGCGAATTAGCTCGCCCGGAGGCGTTTGCATTGGCTGTGGCTCTCGCTAGCGACAGCCGCCTGTGGGGATATACATCTACGGAGGGGGGGCGTTAAATTACGAGGCGGCGCGGGCCATCGTGGCTCGGCGCCGGCCGCGACGGGCACGTGCTTAGTTGAAGAAGTAGGGGCTCTCCAGCACGCTCTTGAGGTCCAGGTCGCCCAGCTTGGGCACGTCCTCGAAGTCGACGAGCGGGAAGCGCACGCGCAGCTCGGCCAGCAGCTCCTCCAGCAGCGGCTGCTCGTAGAGGTCCACGAACTCCTCGCGCAGGCGCCGGTTCATGGTGTCCACGGAGCAGGCGTGCGTCCAGTAGCTGTCGTGCACGGCGGCAAAGGCGATCTGGTCCTCCTCGAGGCAGCGCCGCGCCGTGAGCAGCATGTGCGTCGAGTCGAGCGAGTGCACAAAGTTGGGCGGGAAGGCCGACTTCTGGCGCCCCGTGCTCACGGCCAGCTCCTCCGTCATGACCATGAGCACGTGCTGCACCTTGGTGCGCACTTGCGTGGCCTTGGTGAGGCGGTACGGCTGCACCACGGGCAGGCCCAGCGGCGTGATCCACGACATACCCTGGCCGTTGCCGGCCACCTTGGACGCGCAGTCGGCCAGCCACGCCATGATGCTCCTGGCCGAGTTGAACAGGTCACCCATGGACTCCATCGTGGCCTCGGCGCAGTAGCACGACGCGTGGTAGATGTCGTCCTCGAGCTGCTCCGACATGATGTGGCCCTTGGTGAGGAAGATCTCCTCCAGTCGCGCCGAGATCTGCTTGCGCGCGCCAATGTACGTCACGCCGTACACGCTCGTCATGACCGTCTGCTTGACCACCTTGCGCGTGATGGTGCCCAGCACGAACTCGGCGCTAGCCTTGCGCTGCGCCACGTCAAACTCCTTGCGCAGCGCCGCCTGCTCCTTCACGAGCGCCTCGTGCGCCGCCAGCTTCTTCTCGAACGCGGGCCGCGCCTCCGCCTGCTTCTTCCGCTCGCGGAGCTTCTCCTCGCGCTCCTCGGGCGTGTCCTCGTCCGCGAGCACCACGGGCGCATACGACCACACGGGGGGCGCCGGCACCTGGCGCAGCAGCGGCCGCAGCTCCTGGGCCGAGCGAGGCACCTCCATGGCCGCGTCTCGCTCCACCTTGGCCATCACCTGCGTGGCCACGCCCATGTACACGTCGCTGGGCTTGGGCGACGGCACGAGGTTTACCTGCGAGCCGCCCGTGAGGTCCCGCCCCAGTGCGGCGTAGTGCTGCAGCCCATTGCACGAGCCGTCCTGGTGGATCGGGATGTTGGACTCGTACTTGCTTGGGTCGGGCGACTCGATCGCGCGCTTCATCTCAAAGCACACGCCTAGCGCCAGGAACGGGTAGTCGGCGCCCTTCCACCACGCGCAGTCGCCGTCGCCGAACGGGTCTCGCGCCGACGCCACCACCTGCTCCAGGTGCGCGTCCGCGAAGGCCACGCGGTCGTCGAACGAGCACTTGTCCACGCCAAAGACGTTGGCCAGGTGGATCTTCATCCACCGGAGGCCGTGCTCGCCCAGCGGCTTGCGGTCCCGGAAGATGAGCAGACTGCGCGACAGGTCCGAGCCCAGGTGGTTCAGGTTGGGCGGAATCGGGTACACGCGGCCGCGGAAGTCCATGTTGTACGGGTAGTAGATCTCCTTCTCGTCCTTGAACTCCTCGGCCACCTGCAGCTTGTAGAGCGTGTCGCACCGCAGCGAGTGCAGCTCCATGTTGCGCTGCTGGATCTGCACAGCGAGCACCAGCACGAGCAAGACGGCAGTGAGTGACCAGGCTCCATACAACACGCTACGACGACGGGGGAGGGCGGGACATCAAGGCATGTGGGTCGCGTGGGCTCCGTGAGGGAGCCCCGTCGGAAAAGCCGTGGCCTCCGACCAGCAACCGCTTGCTTTAGCACACAGTTTGAACCCGCGAGACGTGGGCGGAGCGTCTCGCGGGCTTGATTCTGGTGCCGTGGCTCGACGCATCGCGTCATGCAGCCATGAGACAACATGTAGGCCCGAGAGGGCAGCAGCAAGAAGGGGGGCAGCGTACCTTGCGCGCCATCTTGTCGTAGAGTTCCGGGTCGGCCTCGAACTCGCGCTCCGTGCGGTCGGGCATGGGCAGGTCTGTGCGCGAGGGCAGGTCGCCAAAGCCGCCACCGTCCTCCCAGATCTGCAGGATCACGTTCAGCACCTCGCGGTTGATGACCCAGGGCACGTCGGCCAGCAGATTGAGTGACCGATAGAGCTTGTCCATGTCGCCGCGCTTGAGGCAGTCCATCTGCCAGGCAGAGTCGCGCTGCCGCATGATCTTCGTGTGCAGTTTGAGGTAGCCGCCGTTCACGACGCCCGTCCACTTGGTGGGCGGCACGAGCATGGGCAGGTAGCGCGCCGTCCAGGGCAGCACGTTGGCGCTCGGGTTCGTCTTGAGCACCAGGTCCGTCACGTCCGGGTGCAGCCGGATAACGCCGGCGCGGCGGTTGCGCTCGAAGACGTACTCGTGCAGGAAGGCCGGCTCCGGGATGGCCAGGCCCTTGGCCGCGCAGATCTCGGGCGTCGAGACGGCGCCAGTCTTGGCGTCGGGCACGTAGCACGAGTGCTGCAGGCAGTCCACGAGCGCCGCGCCCACCTTGAGCTGGATGCGCTTGTCCCAGCCGCCCACGTCGTTGAAGTACTTCTCCATCTTGGTCTTGAGCGGCACGTTCGTGATCGTCTTGGTGAGCGACGTGAAGAACTTGTCCGCGCTCTGGTCGCGGCTGCGCTTGGCCGCCGCCTCCTTCTCGGCGATGATCTCCTCCTGCACGGCCTTGCCCATGACGAGTGCCAGCTTGATGAACTTGGGCGCCGTCTTCTCCGTCAGACACGTGTTGAGCAGCGCGTTCATGCCCACGGCCGCCAGCTTCTTCTCATCCAGCAACAGCAGGGCCGGGCCGTAGATGTTGCTGTCCGTGCTGTGCTTGCCGCGCCGGAGCTTCTCCTGCTCGTTGCGAATGTACTTGACCGCCGGCTCCGACCACTTGCGCAGCAGATCCTTGGCCGAGTTCATACTCAGGTCCTTACCCATCTCGTGCATCTTGGCGCGCGTGGACTGCACCTTGTCCACCGCCATTTCGTACACGGAGCACTCGAGCCGCAGCTGCCGCGCGTACCGGCGCCGCAGCTCCTTCACCTCCGCGGGCGACTGGCACTTGGCCAAGTGCTCGGCCGGGATCTTGAACTCCGACAGCCACTTGTCCGCCTCCTCGTCTGTCATGTGCATTCGGCTGGCGCTGGGCAGTCCCGCCGGGTTCCCGCCCGCCACGGCCTCCGCCTCCGTCACCACGGTGGCCTGGTTGAACTCAAAGTTCAACAGCGTGCCGCGCGGCTCCAGCAGCTGCGCGCGTTGGGCCCAGTCCGCGACGGTCAGTCTGCGCCCGTCGTTCGCATGCGGCTGCTGCTCCAGAAGCTGCTCCGGCTCCGCCGCCGACGCCGTCATGGCGTGCGCGCTCGCGGGGGCGGCCAGCGAGCTCTTGCCACGCACGCTGAGCGCCAGTGCGCCGCGGTTGGAGCGCCGCAGGTGGCCGCTGGAGGCTGCGCGCTGCAGCACGCGGCGCGCAGTGTTGGTCGCCATCAAGGACGACGGCTGCATTGGGAGCGCGTCCTTCTCGGCCGGTTCGGCGACTCAGCGAGCGGGAGCGGGAGCGGCACGAGCAGGTAGCGTCGAGAGATCACTCGCAAGCGGTGCGCAGCCTGCGGGTCGATGGGGCGGCCACGCGGAGCTGGGCAGCGGGGAAGGAGCGCGACTGCCACCACCCGATCAATCGGCCGGTCGCTTTGCTCTCGAATGGGCAGCGCAAGTGCTGAGGTGAGGCTCGGCGTGGTGGGTGAGCCACGTCCCGGGTGATTCAATGACTGGGCCAGGGCCGTCTGCGGCTTTTCCGCCAATCGCGAGGCTGATTACGGCAGGGTTTCGACCAATCCCAGCGGACAGGCGGATCGCGCGAAGAATGCCGCCAGAGCCTTGCTGCGCGGCGGTTCTGTTTTGCGGGATTCCAGAAACAGCTACGGGCCATACATCCGGATCGCGGGCTTGGCGCCACATTCGAGAATCGGAACCCGGTCAGGCGCTGGCCTCATTTGAGCGACGTGATAAGTTCGCGGAAGAGGGCACTGCGAACTTAACCAGCGCATCATCACTGGAATAGAGGAAGAGACCAAGATGGCGACCATGGGGATGCCGACGGCGGTGGCGTCGCTGCGCGCGGCTACAGGCAACGAAGGAGGCCACGACCACGTACACGACCGCGCGCACGACGAGGACGATCCGTGCAGCGAGGAGAGCATGGCCTTCGACCCGACTATGGCCTCCTGCTGCGAGCGCGACCAGCGCGATTTTGACAAAGCCATGAAGCTCAAGGCCGTGCTGACGGCGCACGACCCGACGTCCCAGGGCGTGTGCGTGCGCCAGCAGCTCTTCCAGCCGCCTGCACACGGCGCAGACGCTTCGTATCACCTCCGCGCCGTGATCCCGCCGCTGGAGCAGCCCAGCGACCGCCTGTCGGCCTCGGCCTCGGATGAATTCGACGACAGCGACGACGAGCTCGGCCTGGACGACGGCATGGCTGCGCTGCTGGCGTCCAGACGACAGCAGCTGGAGCAGGCAGCGCGTGATGCCGTGGACGGCTACGGAGTGGTGCTAGACGCGGACTTGTCGGCGCTGCTGCGCGAGTTGCAGCGCGAGCCGCACGTTCCTCGCGTCGCTCTGATCGTCGACAGCTCCGTCCGTTCGGTCGACTTTTTGCGGGACATGCGTGGTGAGATGGCGGCCGCAGCGCGGCGCTACGGCGGCTCCAAGTTCTACATGGTGCGTACTGCAGCGGCCAGCGCCGTGCGGGACGACGACACGGCGCGGCAGCTCCGTCTGGGTGCGGTGCCCTGCGTGGCGGCCTTCCGACGCGGCGAGCGCGTGGACACTGTGACGCTGGATGCCAAGATGCTGCTCACGGAGCCGGCCGTGCTCTGGGAGGCGCGTCTGCTGCCTTGGCTCGGTCGCTGCGACGTCCTGAGCAGCGAGCGCCAAGCCTCGCGTGCGCCTCGGGGCTCTGCGAGCCGCTCCGGCGTCGACGACAGGAAGGACGAAGCGGACAAGGAGCCTCAAGGCTTCGACTGCGGCGTGGACGGCTGTCGCCTGCGCTTCGGCTACGAGCACGAGCACGTGGGCGCCTCCCAAGCAGCCAAGGACGAGATCTCGGCGTGGCGCCAGCCTCGCGCGTCTCCGCGGTGAGCGCGCGCTGTAGGAGCCGGAATCGCAGAGAGGAGAGGAGAAGGCCGTCCAAAGCCGACGCCAGTCTCTCCATCCTGTCGCGGGGTGGCCAGTGCCCATAGCCGTACTACATGCAGCGCATGTCGACGACTAGCCCAGTGGGCAGCGTCGTCACGTGGCCTGCCGGCGCCGTGGGCTTCAAGTGGGCGGCGGCGCTGGCCTCCTGCTCGATCTTTTCCGCCCACTGGAATGGAAGCGCTTCCAGGCGGCTGCCCGAACGTTCCGCCTCGCGCCTCGCGCCTCCCCGCCGGCGCCTTGCTCTCTCTCTCTCTCTCTCGTGCGTCTGTGCGTCGTGTGTCGTGGCCTCGGGGTCACGCAGTAGTCGAGCCGCCCAGTCAGACATGCGCGCGGCTCTTGGGCTGGACGGACGACGACGCTGAACATGGCAGCCAACTTTATATGGAACGCGAGCAAGGAAGCCTGGGCAAGATGGCGCGCCCCGAGCACCGCGTCGGCGCCTGCTGCTGCAGCAGCGACAGCGACAGCGACAGCGCTCGGCCTCTGTGTCTCGTGGCGCCGCGTGCGGGGGGGGAGGCGGTGCGACGTGGGGTGCGCGCTGGCGGCTCAAGTCACGACTATTGCGCACGACGCCAAGCCGGGCCACGCGCTGAACGCGCAGTCATGTCACCGCGCGGCCTGCGTCTACACGCGCCGCGAGGCTCAGTAGACGCCCGCGCTCCGTGCTTCTCTTGCGCCTCCGCCTCCGAGTGCACCAACAAGTTCTAAATTTCCCACGTAAGGCGGCGCACAGGCAAAGTGTCCGGACGGTAATGCATGCAGGCTCCGGTGTTTGGGGTCGCTCGGTCACGGAGCGGCGCCTTTTCCATGGAAGCCGCCGGCACATACGCCGGCGTGTGGGCAGCGCCGCCATGAGCGCCCGCGTCCCGCCGTCGGCCGCGGGTAACGCCACCGCGCCATTGAGCTATTTGCGCGCCACCGCCTCCAGGAGCCAGCCGCACACGCCAGGCGTCTCCATTTACCTTGCCGCGGCGTCCTTTCCCGCCCACGCTTGCCGCTGCTTCCGCTTGACGCGAGCGCGAGGCCAAGATGGCGCTGGAGCCTCCGCGAGCGGCCACGGCCACGGCCACGGCCACTGCCACTGCCGGCGGCCGCGACCGCGCGACCTCGGGCATGCTGCGCAAGGAGCTGGACATGCGGCTCACGGCGTACCTGCCGGCCGTGGTGCGGCGGCATCTCGAGCGCCAGGACACGCGGCGCGCGCTGCCCGTGCCGGCCACGCACCGCACGCGCGTCGTGAGCATGTTCGCCGACGTGTCGGGCTTCACGGCCATGACCGAGTCGCTCGCCGCGCGCGGGCCCGTGGGCGCCGAGGAGCTCGGGCGCCACCTCAACTCGTACTTTGAGCAGCTCCTGCGCCTGGTGGCGAGCGCGGGCGGCGACGTGTTCAAGTTCGCGGGCGACGCCATGCTCATCTTCTGGCCCGAGAACAAGGACGACACGCCGCAGAGCCTCGTGCGGCGCGCGCTGCAATGCGCGCTGCGCATCCAGACGCACCTGCACGAGGCCGAGCTCGCGCCGGGCGTCGTGCTGAGCGTCAAGGTAGGCGTGGGCCTGGGCGACGCCAGCATCGCGCACTTGGGCGGCGAGAGCGACGGCGCCACGGCGCGCATCGAGTACGTGGCCGTGGGCCCCGCGCTCGAGGAAGCCTTCGCGGCCGAGCACCTGGCGCAGGCGGGCGACGTCATCTGCTCGCCCGCGTGCTGGGCCAGCGTGTGCGCCTTCTTCGACGGCGAGCGCGTACGCGACGACCACGACGACGACCACGACGACGACCACGCGCTGGGCTTCCACAAGGTCACCAAGACGCGCACGCCCGTCAAGATGTGCTCGCGCCGGCCCTCCTTCACGCGGGACGACGCGCAGCTGCACGCGCGCATGAAGCAGTACGTGTCGCGCGCCGTGTGGCCCTACCTGGATGCGCACGACGAGTTCTGGGGCTCGGAACTGCGCGACGTGACGGTGCTCTTCGTGAACCTGGGCTTCTGCGAGCAGGACCTGGCCACCATGCGCGGGGACCGCGCGCTGCAGCGCCTGCAGGACGCCTTTGCCGCCGTGCAGAGGAGCGTGTACGCCTACGAAGGCACCATCAACAAGTTCCTCGTGGACGACAAGGGCAGCACGGCCATCGCGGCCTTTGGGCTGCCCCCCGTCACGCACGAGAACGACCCGATCCGAGGCATCCTGGCGTCGCTGGCCATCTGCGCGGCGCTGGGCGAGCTGGAGCTCAAGGCGTCCGTGGGGATCACCACGGGGCTCGCGCTCTGCGGCGTCGTGGGCCACCAGGGCAACCGGCGCGAGTACACGGTGCTCGGCGACGTGGTGAACCTCTCGGCGAGGCTCATGCAGCGCGCCAAGTCGGAAGGCGGCGGCGTGATCACGGACGAGCCCACCAAGAGCTTCACGCAGGACATGCTGCACTTCGAGGAGCGGCCCGAGATCCTCGTCAAGGGCAAGAATGAGCGCATCAAGATCCACCGGCCGTACCCGCGCATGTCCATCCTCATGGACTTCCACATCTCGTCCACGCTGCAGGTGTCGCCACTGGCGCCTCGGAGGACCAAGACGAACGCCGTGCGACCAGTGGAGACCGTCACGACGACGGGAGGTGGAGCTGCTGCATCTGCGGCTGCGACGGCCACTGGCGCCGTGCGGGCCACGCCCATGCCCAACGTCATGGCCAATATGCACCGCGTGCAGGTGCGGGACGCGCAGCGTCGCATCTCGCTGCGCGCCGAGGAGCAGCGCGTGGCACCCGAGGCGCTCGTGGCCACGCAGAGCTTCGTCCACATTCGCGCGGCGCTGCTGGACAAGTGCTCCAAGCTCAACCGCTTCGCTCCGGGGGGCGCCTTTGTGCTGGAAGGCGACATTGGCGTGGGCAAGACGACGGTGCTGCGCTCGGCGCTGGCCAGTCTCGACGCGGGGGACTACCACGTGCTCGTGGGCACGGCCAGCCCCTTCGCCACTAACAAGCCGTACGCCATCTGGTCCGAGCTCCTCACCAAGAGCGCCATGGCCCCGGCGGGAGGACCGCCTTGCGCTCGTCCTCCAGCGTCCACCTCGTCCCCTGCGAGCGTCAACAACGGCCAGATCAACAGCACGGGCTCCCGTGCGGCCGAGGCGGAGCGACGCGAGCGGGTGGCCACCTTTGTCCGCGCCAAGATCCGCCAAGGCGCCGCGCCCAACACGACGCTGGTGCGGTACGTGTCGCTGCTCAACGCCGTCCTGGACACGGACTTTGGCGCCTTCCCGGGCCGTCAGAGCGTCGGCGACGACGCACAAGCAGGAGAGCGACTCGGCGGCCGCAGTGCGAGCGTCAGACTGCTGGAACACGACGTCTGTGCGGGCGACAGGAAGGTCGAGACGGCGCCAAGTTCCTCGCCGACCAACGCTCCTAGCGACCGAGAGACAGAGAGCGCCGTGGAGCCGCTGAAGGGGAAGGAAGAGGAGATCGCGGCGTGGTTCCTGAGTCTGCTGGAGATGGATCTCGCCCAGCAAGAGGAGGCCGGCGCGTTCGTGGCCGACGCGCCCTGTTTGTCGCTCGGACGCGCCGAGAAACCCGAGGCTCACGACGTCTCGAGCGTCCAGAGCAACGGGGAAGACGACCGCGAGAGCGAGTGGCGACCTGCTGGCCTGGACCTCAGCGGGATCCTGCTGCTGTGCGCCCTGCACGCCATGTCGCGCGAGCGCGCCACCGTCTTCTGTCTGGACAGCGCCATGCACATGGACGAGAAGTCGTGGGTCCTGGTGGCCATCGTGGCCAAGTACTTCACTAACTGCCTCGTGGTCGTGGGCACGCGGCCGCCCAGTCTCGCGCTGGGCGAGATCACGGAGAGCTCGTCCTTCCGCAAGCAGCTCCAGCTGCTCAAGCGCATGCCCACGTCGCGCTGCGAGACGATGGAGCCCTTCTGCGGGGCCGAGATCGACGCGCTGGCTCGCCAACTGCTGCACGTGGTCGAGATCCCCGCGGCGCTGGTGAACATTCTCAACTCGCGCTCGCAGGGGAACCCGCTCTTCCTGCACGAAATCCTGGCCGAGATGAAGCAGCAGCAGGTCATCACCGTGGACGCCGACACGCGCTTGTGCCAGCTGCATGTGCAGGAGCCGTGGGGAGACAAGAGCGGCGCGCAGTTCTGCTTCACGTGCCACCTCAAGCTCGTGGGCTCCAAGGCCAAGCGCCGCTGCAAGAGCTGCGGCTACGTCTTCTGTGCGCGCTGCACGCCCAAGGCCTGCCACAAGAAGCTGCCGGGTGCGTCCACGGACCCAGTGCGTCACTGTCGCGGGTGCTACAACGCGTCGGCCACACGTCGCCCCAGTGGCTCCGTCTACGGCGTCAACTCGGCCACCGACGGTGGTCGGGACAAGCGAGCGAGACCCAGGAGCCGAATCCGAGCCATCTTCCACTCGAGCGGCTCAGCCGAGCACTCCAACTCGCCAGCTTGCGCCTCGTCCTCCGTCTTCTCGACCTCCGGGACGTCTCCGCCGGCCCAGACGCTCACGCACCGCATCGCGCTGCGACCGCCACGCACGGTCAAGAGCGTACTCACGACCATGCTGGACCAGCTCACCATGTCGCAGCGCATGCTCATGAAGACGGCGAGCGTCATCGGGCCCGTGTTCGAGCAGGAGATGCTGCGTGGCACGTGTCCGATCGAGGCGCACCTCTCTCACTTCGCGCAAGACCTGGACGAACTGGAGCGGTTGGCCATGATCCGCCGCATCGACACCTTCGTCGGCGGCGTACCGACGTCCTGCAAGTCCCCGACGGCCAGCACCAGCACTGTGGGCCCCAGTCCCAGTAGCAGTAGCAGCACCGCCAGTCCGAGAGCTGGGGGCCAGTTGGCGTCGCCCAGCAGCCAGCTCAAGGTCAAGTTCGAGTTCAACCACGGCTTCATGCGCGGCGTGATCCGCGACCAGATGCTCAGCAGCCAACTGGACAAGCTGCACCAGCGCGTCTCGGACTTCCGCGCGCAGCAGGACAAGGAGCTGCGCCAGCGGTTCTTTGAGAAGGCCAATGAGAGCCTCTCACGGCCCGTGCAGCTCACGATCCAAGTCGTGCCCATCGGCGACGCCACCGCGCGGGGGACGGGCGTGGGGAACATCTTCCACGGCGTCCGACGTGCTCTCACGCCCACGCGGGCGTATCTGGAATCGCCGAGTGACTCGAGAAGTGGCCGCCAGCATCGGCGACGGGGCCTGGTGCGACGCAACTCGCACTCGGGCGTGGAGGGCTCCGTCACGGCTTTGAGTAGCGACCACGGCTCGACGTCCTCGCCGTCCTCGCCGTCGTCGTCGTCCACGACGCAGGTCTTGCAGGACGAGAGCGAAGACGACTGCGTGACGTCGCCCGTGACGAGTCCGAACAGTGTTGTCATGGCCCGGTATGTCCCGACCTTCATGCAGCTCAAGACTGGCCGCGTGTTCGTGAAGAAGCAGTCGAGCGTCTTTTCGCGGCTCAAGGTCAAGAGCCTCACGAACGCACGACTGTGGAAGACGCGCTTCGCCGTGCTGCAGAACGTTCGACTGGTGTTGCAGTACGACGAAGGCGAAACGGATGGAGGAGTCCTCGGCGCGGGTGCTGGGCCAGTGCTGCCACGACAGAAGGGCACCCGACAGGGCACGTCGCTCTTCCTCAAGGGCGCGAAAGTGAGTGCGTGCGACCCGGAGGTGGCGGCCAAGGTGAACTGCTTCCAGGTGGAAGTGTCCGAGTGGACCAAGGGCAAGTACCTCATGTCCCAGCGTCGCACCTTTGTGATTGGCGTGGAGAGCGAGGCGGAGGTGGACAACTGGATCTACATGGTGCGCTACGCCATCGAATCGCTCGAGAACCAGCCAACTGAGCAGCATGCGCGGTAGAGCACACTGGAAGCTAATGAAGTAGTGAACGGAGACGTGCGAGCGAGTCCATCCAGAAGAATCACACGTTTCAATTCGAAACCACGTCGACCAACAAGTCCATTTCGACCTCGTCGCTCGAATAACCTGGTGGGGAAGTAGCGCAAATGGGGGACCACAGCGTTGAGGCGACTGCGGGTGCGCGGCTTCACCCTCGCAGCTTCGACTGCGCGACGAGCTTCCAGGCTGCTTCCCTGGTCACCCAGTAAGTCGCCGCCAAAATTGACTCGCCTAGGGTCGAGCACTGCCAGGGGAACAAGCTACGCAAAACCTAATGCACTGAAACGACAGACGTCAACCACGAACCTACTCGTTGTTTATGAACTCGTAGTTGGTGTCCAGCGCGGCATGCTCGATACCGTCTTGAGCATCTTCAAAGTTGGACGATGCGTCGGTGTCATACTCCTCTGCTGTCGGCATCGGCGGTTTGTCTAGCAGTGCGGAGTTGTCCGCATTCGTGTCCCCCATATTGGTGCAGATAAATACGAGCTTTTCCATCTTGCTTGCGTGGAAGCGGTTCCGGCGGAAGGAATGGAGAACATCGTGAATACGCCGGGGGCATCCACAGGTGGCTGATGATGCGGAATCGCCATGGTGCGCCGAGCAATCGGCGCGACGAGGGGATACTTTCTCCATTCCATTGCCCACCACTCCGACGGCATGTACACGCAATGTTCTTCCGCCTGCGCCGGGTTCCAGGAGGACTTTCGAGTCGTTTGAGCTACCAACTCACGCAGAAGATCCTCGATCTTTGCCTCGGGGGTAGCTGCATCGTCTTCGGAGCTGAATGAGCTGGCGTTTTGTGTCAACCTTATTTTCTCCTTCGAACGCCTTCGAAGACTTGCGATGATCCAGTAAAAATCTGATGCCCATCGAATCAGTGTGAAGAAGGGCCCAGCGTTCATCTATCATAACCACCACATCTTGCTGTATCCGAGATGCAGCAGTTATCGCTTTCAAACTTATCCAGGCAGGCTTGGATGGTTTGCAGGATCTCCATTGCACACTTCCCGTTCTTCAAGAAAGACCGGGCACTCACGATGCCTTAAACTGACGCGAGGTCCTTCCCTTTCCAACGCTTCAGGAGCTCTGAGTCCTTGAGCATCTCACGGATTGCGCACTTCTTGTCCAGCACGTTCTGAATGCAGTCGCGACTGAAATTCCACCGCGTGCAAACGGGGAGGATGAAGCCGCGCTTGGTTATTGAGCCGGCGGTATTTTGGTTCGTCTGGAACTGCTCCTCGGTCCCTTCGCGCTTTCGAAACAACTTGGAGATCTCCGTCGCGTTATTCAGTACCTTTGCCATGAATGGTAGCGTGAAGATGTCTTGCAGCAGCGTTTTCAGCACGTGTGCTGCGCAGCCCGTGCAGAAGAGTCCGAGTCGTTCTTTTTCCAGAATCCTCCACATGGCCACCATGGAGCTGGTGTTGCCGCTAGTCACTGCACACACCATGTTTTTTTCAACGACAGCCTCGATCTCATCAATTTCCTGCCGATTGCATCGGCCAGATAGACCGATGACTTCTCCAGCTTGCGTTGATCTCCAAAGCAGAGACCGCATGGTCGGCGAAGTGATCACGAAGTTTATGATCCCCTCGCGTCTCTGGTCGCTCCAGCTATCCAGCACGATTGCGAAGAATTACTGCTCTTTCAGGTATCCAATCAGTCTAGCCTGCTCGGACTCGTAGATCTTGTCCAGCAGGCTTCCCGCAAGTTGCTGGCGAGTAGGAAGCGGCATTCGGAGACTAAAGAACGTGAGCATCGCGCAGAAGTCCGGATTCTCCATGATGCAAAACGCCAAGCCCGTCGAGTACACCGACCGTGCGATCTTCCGGTGGGAAACTTCTGTCTCACCTTCACTTGGCCTGAGCTCCGGTAGCTGGAAGGCCACTCGGAGTCATCGTGCCTCAGCTCGACACTTGTCGTCTCGTTGGGTTCCACGCGCGAGCGTTTCTTTTGTTTCTTCTGCTCCCGCACGAGCTCCACTGCGCTCTTGCACTTCACCTACGCCAGTCGGCTTTCTTCAGAGATCCGAAGACACCTGACGATATGACTCAACATGCCTTGTGATGGTTGTGCTTAGGAATTTCCACCATGCAGTACAAGCACTGCACGTCAGGATTCTTCTTGTCCGGGATGATCTTGAATTCGCCGTGGGTCACGTGTCGCGATCTCCCAATGGGAATCTTGGCGCCCCGCGCTGCTCCTGGCGTGGCGTCCATGCCCAGTTCCTGGCTTGGTGCTGGCGCGCAGATCCTGGTGTGGCGTCCGCGTGTCGTGATTGTCTTCGCGCTCCCGCGGTGCTCCCTTCTTGGTGTCCGCGCGCCGCTTGCAGCTTGGTGGCGACCGCACGCCTTCTGTATTCCGCAACGAGTCCTCAAATGCGCACTCGGCAACTTCAACGCCAAGATCTCGCCGGAGGTTGGTGGTTTGCAATATTTGGTGATTTGTTGTTACATGTTTGTAGTTGCGATGCAGCTAGGAAACGGGATTGTTGCTCGGCGGCGCTGAACTTTTAGAGGACGCCGAACTGACCTCTCTCGGCTTCTACGCCGCCACAGTGAGGGCGTTATCGTCTTGCGATGCGTTCGTAGAGCTCTGTGCGTAATACCACAACGTCTTGAACGTTGATGCTGGCCGTTTTGGGGGCGTTTGGTCGGTTCTACGGCCGTAGGCGACGTCGCAGAGAGGGAGGGAGGGGGGGGGAGGGGGGGGGGGCTCGG
>JAADYJ010000403.1:0-22466 GCA_023338205.1 Halophytophthora polymorphica
CTACCTTATCTCATACGCAGGATTGAATCCTCCTGAACTTTATGATTTCCGTAATGCGCAACAATTCGTGCATTGTTGGGCACCGTCCAAAACCTCCTGAACTTGATGCTTTGCGGTATGCGCTACATCACATGCGTTGTAGCGCATTCCGCAAAACATCACGTTTAGGAGGTTCCAAACACTTGGATTTTGTATGATGTGATTTCAACAGAAACGTTTGAACAAGCGGCCCGGAATAAGTGGGCGGAACGGGTTGCATGAACATGTTCAACAACCCGAAGACATCCATTGCTTCATGGCCACCCCAAGCACCAAAAAGCTCGTAATGGAGCTCTGCAGACTCGTAGCTAAGCCTTCACGCACTTCTCCTATGCAATACCTTTCTCTCGCTGCCTTTCCCACCGCGCGTGAAGGCTTCTGGCGCTGGTACTAGCTTCACGACCTTGATGATCTGCTCCTGAGACTTGGACTCCTGGGCTTGATCTACGCCGACACGGGCTGTTGGTGTCGCGGAGTCAACACCAGCGGCAATCCACCGGCCATAAAGAGCCCAGACTTGAGCACGTAGCCCCGCTCGCGCTGTTCGTCGGCTGGGATGTCCACGTGGAAGCGACGCAGCGTGGTGGCCAGGAAGAGTTTGGCTTCCAAGATGGCCATGTTCATACCGAGACACACGCGTGGGCCGGCCTGAAAGGCGGGGAACTCGTACGCACTGGGCCGCTTGGCCATCTCGAGCCACCGTTCGGGGCGGAAGGCCAGTGGGTCGTCTCCCCAGAGCGCGCCATTGCGGCCCATGAACCACGGACTGTAGACCACGTCGACGCCCGCAGGCACAAAGGTGCCATCCGGCAGCTCGTCGTCGGCCACAGCTTGCTTGAGGTTGAACGGCAGCGCCGGATACAGCCGCACAGTCTCCAGCACCACCGCCTCGAGGTATTTGAGCCGCTTCACCTCCTCGAAGGTGAACTTATCAGTAGACTTGTCGCTCTTCAGCTCCTGGACGATGCGCTGCTGAACACGCGAGTGTGTGGCCACTGCGTAAAAGGCGTAGGTAAGACACTCGGCCGTGGTATCGCGGCCAGCAAAGACAAAGGTGAGGATCAGAGACCGCAGTGTCCCCGGCCCCAACAACGACGCCGCGTCAGCGTCGCTTTTCTCTTCTTCACCGGCCAAGTCCCGAGCCTTGCGAATGAAGAGCGAGAGCAAATCTGAGCGCTCTGAGATGAGTTCCGCCGGTTCTTTCAGCCGACGAAGCAGCACAGTGTCTGCTACAGCGCGAATAGCAGCCGTGTGGCGCCGCAACGCGCGTTCGCTGGGCATGACCCAGCGCAGAAGCTTGTAGTACTGTTTGACGAACAGTCTCTGGGCGCAATGCTGGTTCACGAAGCCCATGTGCGCAGCAAAGTCGCGCGGATCCGTGACTTCCCCCAGTGGTAGCCCGAAGGCCACGTCAAAGATGGAGTGCAGCGTGAACCGCGCGCTGAGCTCCTGCATTTCGCAGCGGAAACTACCGTCACTACTGGTCCCGCTTTCCCGTTGAGCGGCGATGAGCGTCTCGTCCGCGTGCTTGGCGAAGATTTGCTCCACGAAGACGCGAAAGTTGGCCGTGGTGAAGACTTTGGCGGCCACTTTGCGCTGCAGTTTCCAGCCGGCGCCGCCGTCGGGAGCTTGGGTGTGGTGGTTCACGGCAAAGAACGAGTTCTCGAAGACTTCGTGGAAGGCGTCCAGGAACCCCTGCGGCTTGATGTAGTTGTCGAACTTTGTGGCTAGAATGTGCCGCACGTCTTCCGGGTCCGTGATCTGTTTGTTGGTCAGAGATAAAAGAGAAAAGAGCGCCAGAGTTGGTCACCACCGCCCGAAGCGCAGTCGAAACGGGGGTGACGGCGTACGTAAATGGCTCCGTCGAAGAAGAGATGCCATGGCATCTTCATGCGGCCGCCGTGCTGCTTTAGCAGAGCCTCCTGCGGTTGTTCAGTCACGTCCAAGACCGTCAGTAAGCGGTCTAAGGTACTCTACAACCTCCAGAAGTGAGGGAGTGACGGGACGACGCACCAAGAAGTGGTAAATGCGGTCGCGGTTCTTGATGTACGCGGGCATATTGCCCAGCAGCCAGACGCCAGGCGGCCCTGGAAGCGGAGCGAGACCACGTGCGATCCGTAGCTTGCGATGCAGCGCCGTCGCCATTTTTGTCAGCAACAGCACACAGACGACCCCCACTGGTAAGCGCACCAGCGATGCCAACTGCAGCAGCATGTCGTCGGTGGTCTGTCTCGCTGAAGTGTTCGCCTTCTGGCTCGGAAGCGACTTCGAAAATGGCAGTCTCCCGCAAGTCATGCAACACATCGGCTTCTCGGAACGCGCGGCTTCCATATTCGAACAGTGTGATATACCACGCCGGATAGACGGTTCATGCAGCATAAGCTGGCCTATCTCGCACTGGTAGACTATGGTGTACACTACGACAAGCGCCTTGTTCCGGGCTTTCTCGCCGTTGAACCTTGCATTCACGCATTGCCCCCCCCAGTTGGTCTTAGCAGTCCTTGCCTCTCTTCCCGCCGTCCTTCACCTAATTACACCAGCCATCGCAATCGCAGCCCAGTGGTAACCGGGCCGAGTCACCAACGTTATCTCCACGCAGCAGGCTGTCAACGCAAAAGTGGCGGTCAATGTGCTCGATGAGACAGCGGGTGTGGTCAGGATCACGAGACTCGGGGGTGCGGGTCATTCGGACCTCAATATAGGGGTAGTTCTCGTTGGACCGAAGCGGCTCCAGCATGTAGTGGCCGAAGGCGTCGTCGTTCACCTTCGTGCCTGCCAGCTCCAGCAGTCGCTTCAGTTCAAACAGGCGCGCGAGGTAAGCCGTGATGTACGTGTCCGGGCGGCAGTGAGCAGCCGTGGGCAGCCGTGAGCTCTATTTGAAGCGTTTTCCTGCGCAGGGTCTTCATGTTCTTGTTCAAGGTCCCCTCGTAGTATGACACGAGAGGCGCCACATGCTTGCTCCACGGGAGTAATTCAGGACGCGCATGCCGAAGGCCATGTCCAGACTTTGCAGGACCATCAGCGACAGCTCCTTGTCCTTCTGTTGGAACGTCCGACGCTCCGACGGCGACATCGTCGACTCGTTCTGCTCCTGATCCACGAATGCGAGCAGCCTGGCACACGCCATGCTTTCTCGCATCCCCTTGTAGTAGAGCCAATGCTGTCCGTTCCACCCGACCGGCAGGCCATCTTCATTCAGCTTCACGGACTAGGTCGATGGCATTGACATACCTCGTATTCTCAGTGCACTTCCTCCGACTTGGGTTTCTTTGTGTGGCTATCGCTTTGATAGCGCTCGCACTCAGTCCTCCACGGCCATTGATCTCACCTCCCACCTCGTCCCAATACACAACACGTCATGAATCGAATGCACATCGGACTTCTGCACCATGCCGATGCGAGCAGTGGCATTCGCAATATCGTGCTTACGGTTGACAAGAATCGAGCTAGGATACTTTGCCACTCAGAGGATTGTCAACTTGAAGTTGGATGCCCATGTTGAAGTTGCCTTTTTCGAGGGTTGACCAATCAAATACAAGGACGAAGAGCTCCTTGGATACTATCGCTGGTTCAGTCTACTTCTAACCTTGAAGTGTCTCGACGTCTGACCGCGCATTCCCACTATCTGATCCTTGCCTCCATTCTGACTTTGCTCGTGATGAGAGTGATCTCGCTATGCCCGAGCCCCGCCATTCCCCATTTCAACACGCACTGCTCTCTTCCCATCCTGTCGCCCCAACCCATTTTCTCTGCATTGATGCTTTCTCCAGCGAAGAAGAAACGTATGGCGTCGCCTCGACCAGCCTTGATGGCTCTGTTGGACAATCCTGTGGGCTCTACAGGTCTGAACAGGTTCTTGACATCACGAGAGAGACGGAACCTGCTGGCGCTTTGCTCGCACACCGCGCGGTCTGCCTTCCGAGAGCATTTATTTGCTGAAGGCGTGTGGATGTTGCCACCGTCGCACGAGGCTGCCGAAAAGCTGGTGAAAGGCCTGCTTCCCGCTACACGGAACTTCGTGACCTCCGTGGCCATGTGCACCGATCAACCCACGGGTCTACTCGCTTCTCTCCCCGCGGTCAAGTATGTGCGCATTGAAAACCGCGTCAGCACGAGCCTGGAGCCGCAGATGGACAGCCCACCGCTGGTCGATCTCTCCGGATCCTGGCCAAATTCTATTACGTCGCTGAATCTCAGGAATGCTACGATCAAAGACGTTCTACCATTGGCCAAGCTTGGACAGCTTCAAGTGCTGCATCTGCCGTGTCTGGAGCCATTGATGTGCTCCCGCGCGTTGAAGACGATGACCCAGTTGCGGACCTTGTCCATCGAGCTGGCCAACGTGAGCAGCGACAGCTCGCTCGAGTTCCTGCGGAATGTCCCAGAGCTGCGTGAACTATCAATCAAGATCAAGAGCTGCGCGGATGGTGCAGTTTTGAGTCTCGGTGCAATGGTATCAGCGCGGCTTCAACATCTGCAAACACTCAAGATCCTTGGTCCTATCCAGCTTGGAGGCTTGGAAACGGCGATCGAAGCGTCAGGGGCCTCACTTACGACACTCGAGTGTCGATGCACCAGCTTCGAAGACGCGGAAACGGAGGCTTTGATGGCTTCTCTGGCGAAGAAGAAGCTCGAGAGCCTTTCCCTCCACGACTGTCAATCTGTTACGGCGTCAATGCTCGTCAAGCTCTTCCCTACTGACGCAGCGCTCGGGAAAAGCTTGACGCGACTAGATATCCGAGGTGTAGAGCTCGAGAACCTCGATTTTCTGGCGATGGTGCCGCGGCTGGAGGACTTGGCGCTGGACATGACGGAAGAGTTGGACTGGTCCCCTCTCTCCAACCTCCAAAAGCTTAAGCGACTCGATCAGAACGGCGACTGCGTGGAGGACGCGCCACAGTTTGATGTACTAACCGAGCTGCCCTGCCTCACCACGCTCGAGTCGCCTGTGGCGATCTCAAATGACGACTGTCTACCTGAAGTCACAACGCTGGTGGTTCGTACGACAGATGAAGATCTGTGTCCGGACATTGGGGACTGGCCCAAGCTTGAGACGATCAAGTACGTGGGTGCTGGGCACATCGAGTTTCTGTTGGCCTTTCCGTCTGCCACGCTCGTGCATCTAACGCTGACGCTCGACTATCCCATGGAGCTCTCGTACATCGAGCGATTCACCAAATTACGGTCACTGTGCGTGCGTTGCTCACGCGAGGACGGTTGTGACGACGAGGACTTCTCGTTCCTGGGCAGTTTGCCGCTGTTGGAGGTGCTGGAGTTGTCAGGCGAGCCAGTTGTGACGCTCGAGATGCTCCGAAGCACGCCGCGACTCAGACAACTGGGGCTGAAGGATACACGGGTGCAGGATATCGAACCGCTTTCGGCGCTAGTGTCGCTGGAGACCGTGGATTTGCGCGGCACCAAAGTGACTGATCTAGCGCCGCTACGCACGTTGGCGAATCTCAAGCGGGTGGTGATGACGGCAGCAAGCGCTGCTGCGAATTGGGAGAACCTGCAGCGCAGCGGTGTACTGGTGATTGACCAGAAGTCGACGGAAGAGTAGCTGCTACGCCATGGCCAAGACAAGGAGGTTAGCTCCTTCCAGTGCAATTGTCGAGTTCTTCTCAACCGAACAGCGATGATGTATCCATTGATCCCGAAGCATGCGTTTCTAAAGTGAATCTAAATATGAACTCTGAAAATGCTAAAATTGGACTAGAGAGGGTATCAGATGTTCTAATTGCTCAATTTTCGGGAAGCAGCTACGCATTCCCAGTGCTGAGGCCCTATAATTAGTCTGCGCTGCGGTTGCCGACGTCGCCGTGGGGTTTCGAGGCATTTCGGAAGCGTTCGAGCGGCTCCAGCAGGCTCGGGAGGCGAGCAAGAGCCCACCGAGTCGAGGCCAGGCCACAGCGCGCAGTGCAGACACCATGGGGCTCTTCAAGCAACTGGCGAATGCGCTGGGCATCAAGAAGAAGGAGGTGCGCATCCTCGTGGTGGGGCTGGACAACAGCGGCAAGACGACGCTGGTGAACCACCTCAAGCCCAAGAAGAGCCAGGCGCGCGAGGTGGCCCCCACCATCGGCTTCCAGGTGGAGGAGTTCAGCAAGGCCAACCTCAACTTCACGGTCTTCGACATGTCCGGCCAGAGCCGCTACCGCAGCCTCTGGGAGAATTACTACAGCGACGTGCAGGCCATCATCTACGTGCTGGACGCCACGGACAGCATCCGACTGTGTGTGGCCAAGGACGAGCTGGAGCAGCTCGTGGAGCACAAGGAGCTGGCGGCCAAGAAGGTGCCGATCCTCTTCTTCGCCAACAAGATGGACCTGGCCAACGCGCTCACGCCCGTCGAGTGCATGCAGCACCTCGAGCTCGAGAGCCTCGGCGGCAAGTCCTGGCACATTGTGTACGTGGGCTGGAAGACAAGCCATACCTCCTTCTGCCGTGTTCTCTGTCTGGAAAGAAGGCGACTAACGGCCCGTTCTGTCTGTTTGGTGGGGGTTGTCTGCAGTGCGAGCAACGCGCTCTCGGGCCGCGGCGTCGAGGAGGGGGTCTCGTGGCTGGCCGAGCAGTTCACCAAGGCCAAAGCTCGGAAATGAGCGCGTCGACGAGGTCTTGGGGCAAAGCGGGGATTGGCGACGCACAATGCAAACTCGAGTTTGTGCGTTTTCGCCTGCACCGACCCCCACAGGAGGAAGACCAAGCTGCTAATATATTAACGACACTGCTGCAGCTCCGACACGCGTTTCCAATGCGAGTAGAATGTTAGGAAAAAAGCAGCAATGAGGTTCATAAGAAGGGAGAAAGAGCGCCGTGGTGGTGGGACTTGAGAGTTGGCTGTGGGGCCTGGAGGTCTACATGCCCTGGTCGGCGGCGGGAGCTTGCTTCTGCTGATCGGCGGCGGTGGTATTGGCCTTGGGCACGGGCAGGAAGAGCTTGAACTCGGGCGGCAGCTCCTCTTCCGAGTAGAGGCGGTCGGAGAAGTAGATGCGGCGGATGCGGCAGTTGGCGTGGATCTGCACGCGCAGCGTCTCAATGTAGTTGGTGCCGTAGGCGCGGCGCGTGAAGTCGGACAGGTTGAACTGGATCTGGTTCCAGCCCTCGTCCAGGCGCATGGGCATGGTGCAGATGAAGGGCTTGACGCGCGTGGAGCTCTGGTAGTTGGACGCGCGGAAGCGGCGACGCACGTTCTTGTCGTCCAGCACCTGCACCTCAAAGGTGAAGTACTTCTTGAGGTTCTTGATGATCATGACCAGGAACGGCAGCTTGATGCCCAGCGTCTTGGCCGGCTGCGCCGGGCACGTGATAAAGTTGGTGCTCACGTTTGTGCCCATGATCTCCAGAACGGACGACTGGATGTCCTGGTCCGTGATGCGCTTGATGTGGCCATTGCGCACCTGCTTGTCCCAGATCTGCAGTGGTTTACTCCTGTGCAAGCCCAGACACGAAGCGTCAGCGTCATGCACAAGGCAATACGGTAGTGGATCGGGTGCAGGGCCACCGGCAAGACGCACCCGATGCTATAGAGAATGGACAAGAAGCCCGACTGGAACGTGTTCTTGAACATGCTGGCGTTTGCGCTCAGCGGACGTCGCCCGCAGTCGAGCACAGAAGGAGCCGACACCCAGCTACCAAGGAGAAGCTGCTGTAGATATGGATAACACCAGCGGGGGCGGAGAGAGCGACAGTAGCAGCGCAGCGTCTTCGGCCTGGTTCGATCCGTCGTCGACGGATTGGGAATGCCCGACTGCGCCTCTTCACGGGTCGGAGGTTTCGCAACCACCCAAAACCGGTATACCGGGTGACGGTACCGGTATTGAAACCTCCTCAACTTTGTTATTATAGGTATGCGCGATAATTCATGAATTATCGCGCATACCTATAATAACAAAGTTGGGGAGGTTTTTGACGGTGACCAACAATGCATGAATTGTTGCGCATACCGTAAATAACAAAGTTTAAGGGGTAATATTCATTCCGAGAGGTTTCCCATACTCCGTTCGGTGGGTTTTCCCATATTCCGTTCGATGGGCAATAGATTGCAGTTTTGAGTGGCGACCAAAGAGCTCCGGAAGCGGCAAAGTGATGGTGACGGCGCATGCACAGCGCGCGTCCGGCAAGCACGAGGGCGATGCAGCCACCTCGCTTGCATCCAGAGGTGCCAAGCGGAGACGTGTGGGCAGCGTGGACGCTAAGGTCAACGAGGAGGCTCCGCTTGCAGCCGACAACAACGAAGACGAAGAGTCAGCGTACTCGGAGGAAGAAATCCAGAACGAAGACGAAGAGAGCGAGGACGACGACGAGGGCGGCAACAGCACCAAGCCGCGCTCAGCGAAGAAGTCGGAGATCTTTGTGTGCTGCGAATGCGGCGCGGCACGTCCGTATTCCCTCTTCCTGACGAAGCACGGCCGCGAAACGGGGCACCGTCCGTTTGCATGCCAGTACGACGGTTGCGCCAATCGCTACATGAAACGCGAGCACTTGACGCGCCACGTCACGGCAGTACACGAGCTCGAACACAGCGCCAAGGAGCATACGAAGAAGGAAAAGGACGCTCGCAAGCGGTTCCAATGCGAGTTGTGCCAGGCGCGGTTCACGTACAAGCACGGCTTGACTCGCCACACCAAGTTGTTGCACATGGCCGTCGATGCCCCCTTCAAATGCGCCACTTGTCTGCTTACGTTCAAGAAGAAGAGCGCCTTACAGGCGCATTCGTACGTCCACACGGGCGTGCCGCCCTTCGAGTGCACTGACTGTGGCGAGCGCTTCCTCAAGCGCTACTTGTTGACACGCCACGAACGGACACATGCATCCGAGACCGCATCTCAGACGCAAGCCATCTTCTGCCAGGTTGACGCAGACTGTGTCGAGATCTTCTTCAGCGTCGACGAACGGTTGGAGCACGAGCGCATCGTTCATAGCGGGGAGAAGACGGCTGAGGCCTGCGAAGGCGACGGTGTGGACTGTGAAGAGGAGGAGAAGAAGGAGGAGGAGAAGCCGGCGCTGCTGTGCCAGATCTGTGACCGCACGTTCAAGCGCAAGCAGTACATGCGCGCGCACTTGCGGACGCACTTTAAGTCTCTGGACGAGCGCAAGCAGTTTGTGTGCCCGATTCCGGGCTGTGGCAAGTCATACACGCGCGGGTCGAACCTCATGACGCACTACAACGCCGTGCACGATCCGCACAAGTCGAGGCGCTTCGTGTGTCCGCGCGCCGGCTGCGACGCGCGCTTCGGCTACAAGACGGTGCTCACGCGGCACGTGGAGAGGATTCACGATAACCCGCAGCCGCCAAAGTGGCGCGAGCGCAAGTCCGCGGGCGCCTTGGAGCGTGCGCTCGGGCTGAACGAAGTGGGTGACGAGCTTGTCTCCAGCGAGGACGTGAGCCACGACACTGGAGAGAAACACACGGCGGACGTGCAGAGGGAACACGCGGCAAAGCGTAAGCGCATCAAAGTGGCGAACCAGCGCGTGGTCGTAGTAGACTCGGTGAAGCAGGCGAAGCCAGTGGAGTCCAGCCAAACGGTGGCGTCAACCAAGCAGGCCGATCGAGAATCAGATGAAGGGTCCAGCGAAGTCAAGGAAGCAGTGACCAGACGGAACGATGATGTCGAGGCGGTGGAGCAACCTGAAAGCTCTGAGGCTGTAGAGCCGCGTGAAGACGCTGAGCCTGCGGGGCCAGATGTGCGCGTGGATTCCATGGGGCCCAAGGAGACTGCGGAGTTTGCTGTGGAGCCGACGGAGAGAAGAGAACAGAGCAAGTTGGCGGCAAGCGAGCAGGAGGACTTGGCGGAGAAGAGCGAGCCCGTGAAGTCGATACCGTCCAAGAGAGACATGGAACTGACCAAGAGCACGGACGCAATGGAGCAGGTGGAGCAGCTGGAGGATGTGGAACCGGGCGAGAAGGGAAGCTTAGTGGAGTCGAAGGGGGACAACGAGTTGGTGGAGTTGCACCAGCGCGTTGAAGTAGAGAACCCCCTCAAGACGGAAGCGTCGACGACACTGACCAAGCGCATGGAGCTGAAGGAGGTAGCGGAACAAGCGGTGCCGACGGTGCTAAGCGTGGGTTTCGCGGTGGTGGACAAGGAAGCTCAAGTCGCATTAACAGAGCAGCCCAAGCAGCCAGAGGCAGCGGAACCTGTTGGGCAAGTCCAGGCACGGGAAAAGGATGAGCGCGTCAAGTCGACGGAGGAGAGCGAGCGTGTGGAGATGGTGGAGCCGGGCAAGCACGCGTCTGCGGAAGAGTCTGAATCTCTGGAGCCCAATCTACTCGACGCGCTCCTCGCACCGGAGTCGAGTGAGACTGGAGACGTAGTGGAGGAGGCGGAGCAACCAGGGTCGACTGCGTGCACAGAGCTCAGCCAAGCCGTGGAGACGAAGACGCAGACTGGAGAACCGGACACGATAGAGAAGAACGAGCGCGCCCAGCCAGCCGAGTCCGGTCCAAGTAGCTGCATATGTCAATAGCAAAATGCATCGCTTTACCTCGTGAAATGGACTCATTTCCGGTCGTGGCTCAACGGCGCAGCAGGAGCGGCTGGCCCACGCGGCAAGTCTCGTCGGTAAGAAGAGCACACGTCGTGCGTTAATGCATGTCCGAGAACTGCGACTTGAGCACAGCTACAGGATCTACGGCGAGGACGTGGGTGGGAGCTAACGCCGGCTGAAGACGTGGCTGGGGATTGAGGACTACAAGCCTGCAAGTGAACAACGAGGCGCGTGCGTGATTGCCGCAGATGTCGTGACTAGCGAGCGCGGCGCTGTGCCCGTTTCTGCCAGCACGTATCGCACTCGGCCCAACCCAACCGCTCGTGCCCAAGCGCCACGCCACCCAGCAGCGCCACGTGCGCTCCAAGCCCCGCAGCCGCGGTGGAGGAGCTGCGGTGCGCAAGACGACCCGAAGCGCTCTCATCATGCGCATGAGTCCTTGCGACCCCTGCGTGCCATGGACAGGGTTCGAGCCCTGGCAGTTGAAGCGTATCCAAGTCGGCGCAACCAACAACGCTATTGCCGTGGGTCTCTCTGCTTGACTATATACCGCGATGTCCAAGCAAGCCCACCGAAACACGAGCAAGCATAGCGAAACGTGAGCATACAGCCCAAGCAGCCCGGCCACGCTTTTATGATGCAGGGCTTCGTAGCTCCTCGAGGGCAACCAGCACACACAAGCTTTTTCCTTGGCGTCGTGGACAGGGCGAAGCTGACCGCGGGGCTGAAGAGGCTGACGTTGCGGCTGCCAGTCAACGCGTGTCGCCGGCGCCAGGCAACGTCTTACGCGTCGGCGCTCTCGCACGCACGGCATCGGCCGCGTGTCCAGCGTGTGGCACGCCGGTGGCCGCCTGCAGGTGGTCATCAAGGAGCAGCACCAGCACTCCGATCGCTCGTACGCGAGCGCTCAAGGCAAGAGCTCAAGGCAAGAGCTCAAGGCAAGAGCTCAAGGCAAGAGAGTCGCGCTCGCCGACGCCACCAAGTCCACCGGTTCCAGCACCGCTTTACCTGTGCTGCTTGGGCCGGCGCGGCCACGTCGACTGCATCACTGGGTGATAAGCTTGACCAATGGCGTCGCTGTATCGCCGCGAAATGCACCAATCACGGCGCTCCCTCCCCCACCAGCCGAGGTTTTATCCTAGTTGAAGTGCGTGCCTACGAGGTTTTTCCGCCAACTGCTTGCAGTTCCAGTCAGAAGGCACGTCGGTTTCCTGAACGGGCGCGCCAGATCTTTCACTCGGTTCACAATCGAATTTGCCTGGTAGGCAGCAAGTCCGCAGCACAGCAAGACCGGGGAAGGAAGAACGACAGCATGCTGACGTCTGCGTTGCGCGCGAGCCTGCGGCTGCAGCGGCTGAGCGCCGTGAAGGCGGCGGCGCCCGCGTTCGCGTCGTTCGCGGCGGCGCGGCGGCAGTTCAGTGCGAGTGCGAGTGCGGCGGCGCTGGGGCTGGAGAAATTCGGCATCACGAGCCCGGAGACGAAGATTCACCGCAACCTGAGCTACGAGGAGATCGCGCGCCACGAGGAGATGAACGGCGAGGGCGAGTTCGTGAAGAACGGCACGTACACGATCGACACGGGCAAGTTCACGGGCCGCTCGCCCAAGGACAAGTACATCGTGGACCAGGCACCCAGCAGTAAGAACATCTGGTGGGGCGACATCAACCAGCCCGTGAGCGCCGAGGTGTTCGACGAGCTGTACGACATCGTGACCAAGCACTACTCCAAGGCCGACAAGGTGTACGTTTTCGACGGCTACGCCGGCGCGAACCCGGCGTCGCGCAAGAAGGTGCGCTTCATCACGGAGCTGGCATGGCAGCACCACTTCGTGACCAACATGTTCCTGCGCCCGCAGACGAAGGAGGAGATCGAGGGCTTCAAGCCGGACTTCACGATCGTGAACGCGTGCAAGGTGACAAACCCGGACTACAAGCGCATGGGCCTCAACTCGGAGGTGTTTGTGGCCTTTAACATCGAGAAGGACACGGCCGTGATCGGCGGCACGTGGTACGGCGGCGAGATGAAGAAGGGCATCTTCTCCATGATGAACTACTGGCTGCCGCTGGACGGCATCATGGCCATGCACTGCTCGGCCAACAAGGGCAAGGACGGCGACACGGCGCTCTTCTTCGGGCTCTCGGGCACTGGCAAGACGACGCTGTCTGCCGACCCGCACCGCTATCTCATTGGCGACGACGAGCACGGCTGGGACAAGGACGGCATCTTCAACTTTGAGGGTGGCTGCTACGCCAAGACCATCAACCTGAGCGCCGAGAACGAGCCGGACATCTTCAACGCCATCAAGCGCGACGCGCTGCTGGAGAACACGTGGGTGCACCCCGAGACGAAGGAGCCGGACTATTACAATACGTCCAAGACGGAGAACGGCCGCGTGTCGTACCCGATCTACCACATCCCGAACCACGAGCCCAACTCGAGCGGCGGCCACCCGTCCAACGTGGTCTTCCTCACGTGCGACGCGTACGGCGTGCTGCCGCCCGTGTCTAAGCTGAGCGCGGGTCAGGCCATGTACCACTTCCTGTCGGGCTACACGGCCAAGGTGGCCGGCACGGAGCGCGGCGTGACGGAGCCCACGGCGACGTTTAGCGCGTGCTTTGGCGCGGCCTTCCTGCCGCTGCACCCGACCAAGTACGCGGACCTGCTGCAGAAGAAGCTCAAGAAGCACAAGACGTCGGTGTACCTCGTGAACACGGGCTGGACGGGCGGAGGCTACGGCGTGGGCCAGCGCATGAGCATCAAGGACACGCGCGCCTGCATCGACGCCATCCTGGACGGCTCCATCAAGGACTCCAAGTTCACCAAGGACAAGAACTTTGGCTTCTCGGTGCCGGCGGCACTGGGCAGCATCTCCCCGGACGTGCTGAACCCGCGCAACGCCTGGAGCGACAAGGCCGCCTACGATGCCACGGCCAAGAAGTTGGCGGGCATGTTCCAGGCCAACTTCAAGAAGTACGTGTCAGCCGAGCACACGGACTACTCCAAGTACGGCCCGAAGGCCTAAGTATCCACTCGGCCCTCAGCAGCCAGCGGGACAAAGCTCCGCTTCGGGGACAAACTGGACGTCGGAGTTGACACTGCTTGAGCAGCGCGTTGAAGCAGAAGAGCACGAAGGAGATCGTTGCCTGCGTAGAGCAAGAGTGTAGACACTCCGCGGTCAGGCGAGCGGGTGAAGACCACAATATACATGTAATTTGACGCAACGCAAGCAGCATACCCGACAAGCGTGGTCTACGTCAACGTGTATATGTGTGCGGTACGCGGATGCACTTGCCACCATTGGCAGCTATCCTATGGATACAGGTTGTGCTCGTGTGGTTCGCGGTCACGAGTCCCAACGTAGGCCGAGAGCCTGGAACGAGGCACTTTTGCAAGAGAGTGACTGACATACAGCTTACGGACAGAGTCACTCATCCGAGGCTCAAAGTACTGAGATTCCTGCTCGCCTTCGGACAACACTCATATCTCTCATAAACCTTCCGAATAGCTTGCATACCAGTGCAAGATCGGACGAACTGCCAGAAGCTCGCGCCGACGGCGGACGTCTGCCAGCCGCCTGCCAAGCATGCTGCGCTTCCCTCGCGAGCGCTTCCTCATTTGCCTTTGCGCCACGTACGCCGCAGCCTTCACGTCCATCCGCTCGCAGCTCCGCGGTCTCTACGGCGAGTACGGTTTCCCTGGAGTTGTTTTTCGGGCGACAAGAGCTTCCTGCTCTCGTGCTACCGGTTCCTCTTCGCTAACCTTCGTGCTCGTGGCCACTTGCAACCGTGCAACAGAGACGGACTGGAACCCGTGGACGTCTTCCTGCGTGGCTTGAAGCAGCGCAACTCCGACTTGCGCCATGCCTCGTGGTTGGAGCGGCTAACGCATGGCTACCCCACGCTAGTGTGGCTACACGAGCCATTGGGCTGGACCCCGAGCTTCTGCATGGAAGTGATCTGTCTACTTGGCACCACAATGGCGCTATTGGGCGCGTTACGGCCGGCTTGGCGCTCGGCGGGGCCCTTGACGCTGCTCTGGCTCGGCTACCTCTCCATCGTGCAGTGCGGCCAGACGTTCCTGCAATTCCAGTGGGACTCGCTGCTCCTGGAAGTCGGCTTCCTTGGCCTGCTACTGGCGCCGTGGTGGCGTGACAAGGCGACGGACGAGCTCTTCGCGCCGCCTAGCGCCGCGGTCTGGACGCTGCGCTTCCTCTTCTTCAAGTTCATGCTCATGTCGGGCGCTGTGAAGCTCCAGTCGCGCTGCCCCACGTGGCTCGAGCTCTCGGCGCTCGACTTCCACTTCGCCTCGCAGCCGCTACCTTTGCCTCTCAGTTGGTATGCGATCCAAGCCCCGGTACGTTGTAGCGTCGAACGTCTTGGTCGTCTACTAACCCCCGAAGGTGTCGTCCTTCGGTGATCTATAGCCATCTCACGTCCTCCAACTGTGTCTTGTAGCCGATTGTGAACCGCTTGGCCGTGGCTGGGACGCTTCTGATCGAAGGACCGTGGACCTTCTTCTTGCTAGCGCCACACCAAACGTTGCGTCGCGTCGGCGCCGTGCAGCAGACGGCCTTGCAGCTCGCCATCCTGGTCACGGGCAACTACAACTTCTTCAATCTGCTCACGATCGCGCTGGCTTGGACGCTGCTGGACGACGACGTGCCCACCAAGACGAGGGTCAAGACGCAAGGCTCCGCTCTTGAGGCTTGGGGCACGCGGCTGGAGGAGGCCTGGCACGCATTCCAGACGCACACGTGGGTCACGAGAGCTATGCTGGCGTGCAGTATGGGCTACTGCGTCTACACGTGGCTGGGGGTCTTTCAAGTGACGACAGCTGAAGCGGCGACGGACTTGTGGGGGCTGCTCGCGACTCGAATCCGCCTGCGGCCGAGCGTGGAGGACGCGCAGGCGTGGCTCGGGTGCGTCCTGCCTCGCTGCGTGGGCTTTTCTGCGGCTGCGACCATCTTTTCCGGGCTCTGGCAGCTCCTTCGACACGTCACAAGTCACAGCACACACAGTTTCAGCTCCAGAAAGCGGCTGGTGCTGGGAATGGCGTACCTGCTGGTCACCACGCTGGCCAGTCTTGGGGTCTTCGCAGCCAGCGTGCTCACGCTCTCGGTGCTCGACGGCTCGTACCAGCAGAGCCTGCCCACCTTCGTCACTACGGCCTACACGTCGACGCAAAAGTTCCGCATCACGAGCGCGTATGGCTTGTTCCGGTCCATGACGGGCGTCGGCGCCGTGCAGCTCGAGGACGGACGACGCGTCTCGGTCGTCGCGCGGCCTGAGATCGTCTTGGAGGGCACGGCGGACGGCGGCAAGACGTGGCAGGCGTACCATTTCCGGTACAAACCGGGGGACGTGACGTCCGCACCGCGAGTGGCGGCCCCCTTCCAGCCGCGTCTGGACTGGCAGATGTGGTTCGCGGCGCTGGGAGATTACCACAGCGTGCCGTGGGTGGTGCACCTGGTGGCCAAGCTGCTCGAAGGCTCGCCAGACATCAAGCAGCTACTGGATACGAGCCGCGACCCGTTCCCCGAGTCGCCACCGGATGCCGTTCGTGCGCAGCTCTACTACTACGACTTTACGCGGCTCGACACGCCGTGGAACCGCGCGCTACCCACAGCTGTGGTGCTGGAGAATACCAGCGACCCGAGATGGTGGACTAGGAGCTTCGTCAGGACGTACATGCCGCCGTTGGAGCGCGGGAATCCGTCACTCGCGGCGTTCGTGCAGCAACATTGGCCGACGGAGCTGGACTCGTTTTCGACGTCCACGGACGCGCTGAGTGCCAAGGAAGCGGGAGATGCCAGGCAGTATGGTCTGCACATGCTGCGGTGGCTGTGCGAGCAGCCCTGGGCGCCCACGGCGCTCGCGGCGAGCTTCTTGGCGGCCACGTCCGGCGCTGCGTTCATCATGGATGATTCGCATGGCAAGTTGAAGACGGGAAGGCGATTCTGGCGCGAGATCACGACATGATTGGCCAGAAGTGCAGAATGAGGGTTTACGGCCAATAATACGGCGTTTGGGGGAGATGCGGCGCGTGCATTGGTGGAAATCGCGCAACGAGGTACTTGCACCAAGCCCACGAGGAGGGATGACCTACCCTCCGCCACTGGACCTCTCCGCCCCGCTTCCATCTTTGGGTGGCGGTCGGCTCGCTCTGGTCCGAGCCCCACGGCCAAGTCACTTGCGCGTTGTATGGGGCGGCGAGCCCCCCTCACCACTGCGGGCCATCGCCAGCCATGCGCCGGGGTCTTCTCTCGTCCCTCCCGTTCACGCGCACGCGCAGTTTCCCATACTGAACCTAAGAGAGTCGGCGGCATCCAGGCCCAGCCTCGGCTTGGCGCAGGCTATTGTTGCCTCTTCCCAGACCAAAGACACGTCCTTGAAAAGATGTCGCCTCGCCGCGGCTGCGAGGAGTGTGGGTCCGAGGTTTTTCGCGATAAAACCTTGGATCGCCACGGACCAGTCTCTTTTCAAACCAATGAGAGCTCGAGAGCTTGGAGAATGCGCGCGCGGGTCGCTGGGCTTCATTTCCCCGCAAGATCTGGAGAGGAGAGACCAGCAACCTCAAGGTACGGCTCTGCCTGCGCTAAATGGTGGAAGCCGGCGTGGCTGTGGCTGTGGGCGCGAGGCTGATGATGATGTGGGTGGCGTGATGTGCTGTTCGGGTGTTCTGGTGTTGCAGTGAAGAATGGACGTCGACCAGCGCAAGTGCCACAACTGCGGCCAGCCGGGCCACCTGCGCCGCGACTGCCCGGAGGCGCCCACGCAGGAGGGCGGCTTCGGCGGCTTCAACGCGGCGGGCGCGGCGTGCTTCGGCTGCGGCAAGACGGGCCACCTGAAGCGCGACTGCCCCGCCGGCGGCCGTGCGTGCCACAACTGCGGCCAGGTGGGCCACATCCGCCGTGACTGCCCGGAGGAGGTGCAGCCGCCCAAGTGCCACAACTGTGGCGAGGTGGGCCACCTTCGTCGCGACTGCGGCCAGGACATGCGCGAGTCGCGCAAGTGCCACCACTGCGGCCAGTCGGGCCACCTGCGTCGCGACTGCCCGGACGACAGCGGCCCGAGCGAGGACAAGTGCTACCAGTGCGGTGAGACCGGCCACTGGGCGCGCAACTGCCCGGGTGCCAGCGTGTCGGCGTAAGCGTGCGGGTCACCTCGCGGCGGTCCGCCGCCGCGCGATGTCGAGCTGCGATAGAGGAGCCAGGGAGCGAGCGAGGAAAGGAGAGGGTATGGATGTGTGATTCGAGAACGCGGAAGTGGCCCGCTTTGTACTAGTATTTTCCCGAGGAGATCTTCGGCCTTTAACGGTGAAGGAGCGAGACACGTAAGGTGCGAGAGAGAGAAGGCAGCCTCGTCGTCCGTCGGGCGGCCGCTTGGCGGTGGTCTGGCGTCGACGAAGCTGCAGATTTCTTATTAACTAAACGAACATGTCGACCAACAAACACGTCTTCCGCCGTGCGCAATGACTGGAGTGTGTACCCTGCTCCAATATGCAGCTTTGAGTCATGAGCATGCAAATGAATGACAAGCGTAATCGATGCTTATCAAGCCTGCAGCTCTCGTTGACGAGCTTCACCTGCATGTGTTGCAAAGGCGTCTGTGAAATGCCATGATGTCGAGATCTAATGTGAAGTATAAAGCCCACGACACACACAGCCCGTTGAACGCGGGGTATATTATCAAATACATCTGCCGAGCCCATGCGTCCACGCGAGTAACTCCAGGAGCTCCACGCGCCGACGCATCGCTCACTTGCTGTGCTTGTTTCTCTCGTTTTCCGGTCGTTTTCCCTTCACTTGGGCTCATTTGCTCGCCCAGATCAACACGGCCGGAGAAGCCACAGACGCCCAGATGAGAGGCGAGGCGAGGCGCACGCTCGCCGCGATGGACTACTGCACGTGTCACCATCGCATGACGCCGCGGCGCGCCGTTCTGCTCCGTCTTCCTGCTGTGAGCTTCATCTCCATCGGCCAGTGGCGGCCGCACTAGGCTTCGCTGTATGCTTTAGCCCTTGCTGCCAGCTTGCGGTCCCGCTCGTCCATCATGCGGTCCCAGTCCGTCAGCAGTTGCAGTTTGCTCTGCGCACACGCACATCCAGGCAAGAGACCACACGCACCACACATGTCCGCAGTCAGGTGAGTGAGCTTCCCCATACCGACCACGTGACTCCACCTTTGGGCCGCCATACACAGCGCCGGCGACGCCGCGGAGAGCGCAGACGGACGCACCTGCATCTTGCCGCGCGCCTGCATCTTGTTGAGGGCGCCAAAGCCCACGCCCATGAGCGAGAAGGCGACGGAGATGACCACGAGGCCCGGCAGCACTTGGTACGGCATCTTGGCGCTCTCTTGTCGACCGCTGGCGAATGGGGAACCGGCCGCTCGCTTCCCCTCCACCGCCCACCACCGCCAAAATCTTCGCGCAACCTTCCACTCTTCGAAACACCTTCGTGCGACCTACCACCAGGAGGGGGACGTGGACTTGGTTTTTGTATTGGCCTCATCCGGACGAGTCCGGAGTCCGGATACACCGTCCAAAACCTCTTGAACATTATTTTCTCGGAAAGCATAACGTTACGAAGGTTTCGAGCAATACCGGTATACCAAAATGAAACCGGTCCTTCACCAATGAAGCTCACGTACGTCGCTCGAAACCCAAATGATACGTGGCAACGAGCTCCGGTGCAGCGGGTGCATCTGCTGACCGGAGTTTTGATTCACAAAGCGAGCAGCTCCAGCACCAAGAAGCAAGCAGCAAGAGCCCGCCGCCGCACGTCCACGATGCTGTACCAACTGCTGGAGAAGCCCAGCACGCTCGGCGAAATTAGGCCAGCCGCCGTCAAACAACCGGTTTGCACCGGTATCGCGCCTGCTTACTTGTATATTGACCAACCAGAAGCCGGAACGAAGGTAGGTTACGGTGGGGTACGATGGGGTTCCAACCACTGCCCAGTCATACCAAAGCGACCATGAAGGAGGAAGCGGGCGTGGAAGACGCCGCGAGGACGGCGGGCGAGGCCACCCTGGCCGAGATGAACGCGGCATTCGCGAGCTGCCTGTCGCTGGTGTGTCCGCCCATCCAGTACCCGCCGCACTGCCGGTTCAACCCGGTGCGCGACGCGTCCGACACGGCCGAGGTGGAGACGCGGCTGGAGGAGTTCTTCCTGCACGCCAAGCAGCTGGAGCTGCTCTTCCTGGAGGACACGGCGGCCGCGCTGGCGGCTGTGAGTCTCTCCAGCTCTTCCGTCGACGGCACCGAGGCTGACGCGGGCGAAGGCGACGGCGCTGACGTCACGGAGGAGGCGGCTGCCGTCACGGGCCGCCAGCAGCAGAGCGAGCTGGAGTTGGAGATCCTCAACCTGGAGGCGGAACTGAGCGAGAAGAACGAGCTCATCGACAAGTACACGGACGTGGTGCGTGGCTGGGAAGGCAAGTTCAAGCGCCTGGACCACCGCATGTCGCCCGGCCGCGACTGAGCCAACCAACGCGTCCCCGCCTAGACACAATGGACAAGCCTGCATGTTTGTGTGACTAGGTAACTGTCTGCGTTGGCCCTTGGGCCTTCGGCGTCTCGTCTCACTGCTAGACTCCACACTCCACACGCCACACTCCACTCTCGCTCGAGCCCACGATGCACAGTCGAGCGGGAGGCTTACTGGATGGTCTCCCAGGCCTGCAGCAGCACCGCCGTCTGCTCCGGGTGGCGCACGGCGATGCGGAGGAAGGTGGGCAGCTCGTAGCCGGGCTTGCCGCTGCGCACAGGCACGCCGTGTTGTTTGGCTAGCTGGCAGGCCTTCTCGCACGTGGCGACGCTCTTGGTGTCCACCCAGACCCAGGAGAGGTAGGGCTGGCCAAAGACCTCCCAGGCCGGGAAGCGCTGCGCCAGCAAGTCCACGAGGTTGGCGCGCCACTTGGGCGTGACGGTCCACGTCTCGTGCAAATAGGCCTCGTCTTGCACGACGGCCGAGACGAAGGCCAGCGCCATCGAGTTGACCGACCAAGGCACCTGCTTGCGCTTGATGGCGGCCGCGTGCGCTGCCGTGGGCGCCACGACGCTGCCGAGGCGCAGGCCCGTGCACGACCAGATCTTGGTCCAGCTCGTCATGACCCACACGTTGATGCCGCGCGTGGCGCTGAGCTCGCGTACCCAGGCGCGCTGGTGGATGAGCGAGTCTTGGCGCCAGTGCGGACCCACCCAGGGCTGCATGCTCTCGTCCACAATGATGGTGTGGTTGTCCGGGCAGTGCTGCTCAATGTAGGCCTTCATGGCGGCCACATCCAGGTAGTCGCCCGTCGGGTTCGTCGGGTTCACGAGGCACGTGAGCGCGGCCGCCGGGTCGTTCCACGCCAGCGTCTCGCGCCCGTCCGCCTGGCTCGACCGCTCGTACTCCTTGTACTGCGTGCGCGTGCCGCCCGGCCGCCAGCCGCCGCGAGGCACGCTGCGGATCACCAGGTCGATGAGCTCGGACGCGCCGTTGCCCATGAGCAGCAGCTCCAGGTTGGGCTCCCATTGGCCCTCGCCTGGCCACAGGAAGGCGGCCAGGTGGCTGATGGCCGGCTGGAAGTCCGCCGGGGGGTAGTGGTGCACCGTGCCCATGGCGGCCGTGGCCGCCGCCAGCGCCGGCTTGGGCGTGCCCAGCCCGTTCGTCGTCACGCTAAAGTCCTCCGTGAAGTTGCTCAGGAACTTCCAGTCCTGCCCGCCGTGGAACGTCTGCGTCTTGTCGTCCCAGACCGCAGGCGCGTTGGCGCTAGAGCTGGCGCTGGTGCTAGCGTCGGCGCTACTGCTGGAGGAGGCCATGGCGAGCGGCGGGAAGCGCGAGGCACACGGCGTGGAGCTGACCTTGGGGCTTGGGGCTGACCTTGGGGCTTGGAGCTTGGAGGACGCAGATCCAGAATGGCGAATGACGCGGCGAGGCCAGCACGCGGATGTACCGCCAACGTGGTACGCGACCGGGTTGGACCGTGATAATTGCATATGCAGCCGCATATCTTTGTAAAAATAGGAAAATGGATGAAAATACCGGTACATACAAAACCCAAGTACAACGTCCGCTGGTCGGAAATTCCGGAAATGCCGACCAGCGGACGTTGTACTTGGTTTTGTATGGGGGGGCGAATTCAAGACACCGGTACGTTACCGGTTCGTTTCAGGAATGAATTCAAGACAACCGGTATAAAATCCAAGTACAGACGGTATACTTGGCTTTTGTAAGGGACGAATTCAAGACAAATATTGATGTGATTCAACAAGAAACGTTTGAAAAGGAGGTTCAATATTTGTCTTGAATTCGTCCATGGGGGACGTGTACTTGGTTTTTGTATGCAGGGGCCGAGCACTTTTCAAACGTTTCTGTTGAAATCACATCATACAAAATCCAAGTGTTTGAAACCTCCTAAACGTGATGCTTTGCGGTATGCGCTACAACGCATGAGATGTAGCGCATACCGCAAAGCATCAAGTTCAGGAGGGGGGAAGTGACTTGGTTTTTGTATGGGCGAAAGACAGCTGAACTTCAAGGTGGCTCAAAAACACCTTGAAGTTGACCTCACTTGAGATCCTCGAGCATGAAGACCAAGGCAGCCGAGAGACCTTGAGCAAGCTGAGCAAGCTCGGCCACTCTAACACTGGGAGCGACTGCAGCTATACCTGCGCGAATGGCCATCGGGCGCTCGCACCGGGCTCAAGATGGCCTCCTCTTGGCTGGCCTCGCCACCAAGATGCCCAGGCCCAGCTCGGCCATGATGGCCTTCCTTCTGTTGGCATCCGCTTCCTCTCCACGCGGCGCAAGCTCCCTAGCGCGCTGGAACTGGACGCCTTCGCGAAGCTCGGAGGCCGCAAGTTTGCCTTTGAGCATCAGGGGGCTCAGCATGCTTTCTGGTGCTCCTTCTACAACCCCTATCGCGGCGAGTTCGTCGCCATGGTAAACAGGTA
>JAADYJ010000404.1:0-22446 GCA_023338205.1 Halophytophthora polymorphica
GCGTCGGGAAAAGCTCGATTATGGCGCCCGAAACTCTGGGTACCTGCATAAATCCATGAGCACGATGAGCCATCGGGCTGCAGCCACGTGATTGGTCGATCGGGAGCTATAGAACGGCCGTCTGTGCTGAGACGCTCGGTAATGCGCTGAAACGCAAGGGACTGTGCCGACACGCATCTGCCTGTGCTGAATCGTATTCGTCTGCGATTAGTCTCATCGCTCTGTATTATTCAGTGTCTTTCTGATGCAGCTACACAAACCTCGGTGCCTAGACACGTTTTCTGCGAGATTCTGGATTGAACTGCACAAACACGACGTTCTCATAGCAGATGTAACAAGACGCGAAGGCTAAAAACGGGGAAATATTGGCTCGGCTTTGGTCATCAACCTATCCGAACATGCATCCTGCGCTTGCTGGCGCTTGCTTATTTCTCCAACTGCTCCTCGTCTTCACATGAGTCGTCCTGGCCACGCTTCCGCTTGCGCTTTCCAGGCGCGGTTCTGTACTGCACCGCACGCTGCTTGTGCTGCAGCGGGATGACACGTCCGCAGTCCCAGTTCTCGTGCCAGACCTGGAAGCAGGTCTTGGTGGGATGCTGGCCATTAGGCCGCACAATGTTGCACAGATAGCACCTAGACAGCCACAGACAACGCAAAGCACGGCAGTCACTTGTCAGCCGCGCAATTAGCCGTACACGCGCAAACATACACTTCACAGAAACTTCCGTCGTCGTCGTGGCAGGCCGTGCAGAACCACTTGGTGTTGTATCCCCGCTTGGGCTTCCCGCTGCTTGTCAGCTGTTGAACACCCATATCCCGACGACTGCACACTTTACAGACCCGCTGATAGCGCCTGTGCGATCCATCTGGCATGGTGCGTTTGTCTGGATTCTCCGTTGGTGGATGGACGCCGTTGGAGCCCGTCTGCGGATTTCTTGGGGCTGCATGCGTCGGTGTCGGTAGAGCATCCTTCAAAGTGAAATCAGCCCATAATGTTAGCGCCAGAGACCATACAATATTGCAAATCCAAAATTGGAACTTACTCCGTCGTTTGTTGCCATGTCCTCGTCCGTGACGTTCACAATCTGGCCCTGGAGCTTCATCAGGAAGTCCTCGCGAGTCATCGGCTCCTTTCCTTTCCTATTCAAATGGGTCTTGTAGACGATGAAAGCGTTGACCAGCGCCATGTCCACAAGGCCCAAGAAAAGAGCCTTGTAGTATTTGTTGAACACAAACAAATGCTGCAGGGAGTACCGTTGGAGCCAAATCTGGTCATGGACATCGACACCTCCCATCCACTCGTGGTAGTCCTTGACTAGCTTCATCGCTGGCATCTCAACGCGTTTCGTGGCAGAGATGCGCCGTCATGGCACGATCACACACAAATCAAAAGTAGAAACACAAAAGAAAGTACATGGTCAGTCAAGCAGCTGGAGCTTGCCCAAAACGAGGCCGACGTACCGACGGTCTGCAGCGCTGTGGATGCGCCCCCGTGGACAAGAAATGGACGGGCTTAGAGTCCATCCACCGGAGCGCGATCATCGTGGGTGCCTTTTTGTTGCTCGTCAGGGCGAACTGGCCCCTTGGCACGTCCTTGGGGCGCTTCTTGCGGTGATTGATCGCGTTTGCCGCGTATCCGATACGATTTGTCTGCATAGTCCTCACCACGTACACCTTGTGCGACAGTAGCTCCAAAGCTAGCGGCACCGAGCTGTAAAAACGATCGACGGCCATTACGTGGTGTTGCGTACGCTCCTTGGGAATGACGTGTTCCAGGTTGCGGAGCACAGCAGACGGCCCGGACTTTGCATCGATTGTCTGTGGTCATTGACCCAAGTGCTGCTTGACCCCGCAGTAGATTTCGAGGCTACATGTATACAGTGTATACATGCAGTAACACCGAAACCATTGTTAGATACATACCACGTATACCTGTTTCCAGAGCCTTAAATAAAACCGAAGCTTGACCACGCACGCACACGGAAGATAGACCCACTCAAGGCTATCACGGGCTCATGCAGCCACACAGAGACCATCCCAGTAGAGACAACACACGTACTGAAGACAGTAGGCTGTGTCTGCGCAGCACGTGAGAAAGAGCTTGGTGCCATACTTGTGGGGCTTGTCTTTCATAAAGCCACGCGTGCTGTTGAAGGGGGGGGGGAGGCAGCATGCTCTCGTCGAAGGAGAGCTTTACGGGGCAGATAAACCCCTTCTTAAATGTGCGCTGAAAACAGGACACGACCGGACGCACCTTCCACGCGCGATCGTTCTTCGCTCCAGGATATTCGTTGTTCGAGAAGTGTAGGCATGCCAGCACCTCATCAAAGCGGTTCCTCGGCATCCACTTACTGAACATCCCCTTCGGCAGCGCGCCGACAGATGATGTGGCCCAATGGTACGCTAGCCGGCGCTTGTGGGTGCAGAGCGTCCTGGAGACCATCAACCCCAATACCATGACCAGCTCGCGCGGTTCGACTTGGTCCATCGTGCGAAGCCGGTCACGAATGTCCTTCTTCCGCTCGACTGGCTGGCTTGGATCCTTGCGTCGGCGCGCCTTTTGTCGCTCCTGCAGTTTGGCGGGTCGGAGAGGAATGGACTGCGCATAGTACCGGTTGCTCTCGTACGCAACGCTGCACCAGAGCTTGCGTGGCATGAAGAAGAAGAAGAGGTCTATCGGGGAGTCCGCCTTCGCCATCACAGCGGGCGATGGCCCCGATAGACCTCTGTACAGCCCAGGATACGCATTGGCATAGTTGGGGTCAGGGTGAAGATCTACAGCTTCAAACAGAGCACATCCAGAGCGTCAGTACTGCACACTCCAAAAGAAAATGGAAAACGTCAGTGGCACATACTGTAGTTCCATCCAGTCTTTTTCATCGCCTGTACCTCTGCCTTGTTTTGGCTTAGCAGGTAGAGGTCGTCGTCGTAGTTAACTTCTTCCTCATCCGACAGCGCGTCGCTTTCGCTCTCGATCTCTGGCTCCAGCTCGCCAGACAAATCGAAGTATTCTGTCTCCGTCATGTCTCCTCCGTCGCTGTCGATAGCACAGAACGCAACGGATGTAGCGGCCGATGCAGCCACTGCGTTCACAGCGGTTCCCAAGTACTCCGTCACGGCCGTACGCGGGTCAAACGGCACGATACTGGTTTCGTTCCAGCTCCCAGCTCCCCCCGTCCCTCCACCCCCTCCTTGTGCAGGAACTACAGCGTCTGCTCCGCCACCCCCAGCAACCCCGCCACCTTCTGAAGGCTGGATTCCCCCCCCCCTCGTCGCTGCTATCTTCTTTGTCACTGCCGAATAGCTGACGCAACGTCTGTAGTGGGTTGACGTCCGTGCAGCTAGATGCAGCCGAGGCCGTAACAGCAGACGCGACCCCGGTCGTGCTGGTCATCGCGAGAGCGGTAATCTCCCGGGAACGAGCAGCCGGAGCAGGAACTACCCCGGCTGTGGCGCCCGAAGCAGGAGCAGGCGTTACTGGCTCCGCAGCAGAACACGATGCAGCCATCATGGGCTTGGCCATCATGGTCGACTTCCGCACTGCAGCCATGGTCGGCTTCTTGGCTGCTGCCACCGCCTTCTCCTTCTCTACTGCCTGATGTGCAGCCTCCTTCTTTTTGGCCCTCGCAACGTTCCGCTTGACCGCCACCTCCTTGCGTCGTGCAGTCGTCGCGTTCTTATTTTCGTCCGCGTCCGCCGCGGGCGTATGTAACGCCGCGACCGACGTCGGTGCGCCATAACAGCCAACAATTGACTTTGTGCATCTTATTGAGACCTGGCTTCTGGCATAGTCTAGAAGCCAGTCTGAGACCAACACTCACACGCGCTACAAGCATTCTGGATGATTCTGCCATGCGCGTGACATCTATGCGACAGGTAGGCGTGCGTCCAATCATGGTAATTGGACCCAAAGCACTGATTGGTCCGTGCCACGTATATAGGATGAGTGGCTGGTAGATAGTTCTAGAACATTCTGGACAGGGGCGCCCTAGAGGGGGCGCACCAGTAGCTAGGACTAACCGGCCTATCAATCAAGTCACTTCCAAATCTTCCATCTACTTCTACTCAAGTGACCAAGACTCCTTCTCGCTTCTCGTCGGCCTCCCAGCAGGCCTCTTCTCTTCTCGTCGGCCAAGATCCGTGGCTTTCATCACATATGTCTTTGATTAAATGCTGGTTTGATTTGCACCCTTGTTGAATTACATCAATGGTTGGTGGGCTAAACGTGGTAAGTTGTCCTTATCAATAGCTGAATCTGTGCATTATCTGTGATATGACACCGATGAAGGTCGCACGGGTTTATCAGCTTGGTTATCGTGCCCGTGCGTTCCAGAGAATTGCCAGTAACTGCCAGAGGATTGTAATTAACTGCCAGAAAATCGTCCATAAGCCCCAGAGATTCTTATAATTCTTGAAATTCTCTGGGGCTTATGGACGATTCTCTGGTTGTTGTTGGCAATTCTCTGGGACTCATGGGAGAACGACTGACAGGTGCTTGAAGAAGGTAGATTTATGGCAAGTCAAAATCCGTGCTGATATCTTGCGACGGTTATGGCAAGTTGAAGGGACAACCGTATATTTCGCCATAAACCAACGAAAATACCCTCATAAGTTCGCAGTTGCAGCCAAAACCCCAAGCTGTATTTTGTCGAATCCCCAGTCAATTAAGACAGTAACTAAGACAAACGATTTCTAGCTTTAAGGACAAGGTGGCGGTCTGTCCTGGCGACCGTAGTCCTCTACCATGCCGTTACGAAACGACACCATCCAGCTCTTGTACCACGGCTTGTGCAGCTCGTGCTCACAATTGATTGAGCGAATGGTGCTGGTGTAGAGCGCTTCACACATCCAGCAGCGTAGCAGTGTTATTTTTGGTATGTAGCGCTCGCGATGACGCTCGGCATCGCGCTTGCGCTCCTTGGCCTTGGCTTTTTTCAGTCGTCCTTCACATAGCTTGGGATTGCGCGTTTCCTTCTACCTACGCGTGTCCTAATGGCGCAGCATATTTCGCTTGTTCGCCAGGTAGAGCTTGCCTGGTCAGCAACACCAGTGCCTATCTGTTCCATCCATCACGACAAGAGACTCTACACCACCGCCGGCAAGCACACTCATCTCGTAACCGTCCCATAATCAAAGCTGCATTCAAGGATGCAGATTCGCTGCAGGACGGATGGCATTCCGTCTCGCCTTGAAGTTCGTCGCGGCACCCTTCTTACGACACCATTCACTGATCGAGATCGCCTTCACCCCTTCTACAGCCTTCAAGCCAGGGTAAACCCACAGCGACTCGCATCTACTTCATCAGGCTATTCATTTTCACGACAACCACTTGCTTGAATATTCGATGGTGATGCAATCTTTAACACCCGGTATGGATACGAAACCAATTTATAAAGGAACTGGAACGGGTGAACACGGGAAACGGAAGATTGATGTGAAACAAGCAGCTCATTCCTGAAGAAGCGTCCTTCAGAGCAGAACAAGATGCCAAGTGCGGGGAGCGACGACGTCAAGGCCAATGGCGCCGCCAAGGCGGACGTGCTGCTGGTGTTCGACTTCGACAGCTCGCTGGCAGAGACGGACTCGTACGCGCACGTCGGCAGCCAGCTCTACCCCGAGCTCTCGGAGAAGCTCACGGCGCAGTTCTACGCCGGGGAGATCACCTGGCCGCGCCTCATGGACGAGTTCCACGCCAAGATGGCGGCCGACAAGCCGCACGTCTCGATGGAAGACCTTCGCGCCGCCGCAGCCCGCGTGCCAGTGCACCCGCGCATGCTGGACGCCGTGAAGCTGGCGGTGGACGAGCACGGCGCCACCATGAAGGTCGTGAGCGACGCCTCCGTCTTCTACATCCGGAGCTTCCTGGACCACCACGAGCTTACGTCCCGAGTGAGCGAGCTGGTGTCGAATCCGGCGCATCTGGAAGATGGAGGCAAGACGCTGCGTGTGCGCCCGTTCCACGGCCCGCACCTCGCGCCGCACGGATGCCCGAACTGCCCCACGCAGCTGTGCAAAGGTAGGCAAGGCGTCGCCTACGATGGATGTGGTTTTGGTTTTCTTTGCTCCTTTGTAGAAACTGACGCGGATTGTCTTTGGCGGGGCCAAAGGCTCGGTGATGGAGCGCATCCTGCAGCAGCACCGTTTCTTGCGCGTGCTGTACGTCGGCGACGGTATTGGAGACTTCTGTCCAGCGACCAAGCTGTCCAAGTGAGCGAAGTCAATCTGCTTCCAGGCCAACTATCCTCGCTCCCGTAGGTCTATGGTAGTCACTCACCGTCCAATATCACGTGTTTGTGTGTCTGGCAGGAACGACGTGGTGTTTGCACGCGAAGGTCTCGAGAATGGGCTCCCCTTCGAGCTCCTGGAGACTCTCAAGGCGAACCCGAGTAAGTTCGAGGCGCAAGTTCGTCCGTGGCGTGACGGAGCAGACCTCTACACCCACTTCCGGCGCTTCTTCCTGGAGGAATATCCTGCCATTCACGCGACAGCTGCGGTGCCTACCGTGGCAGTGCCCAGGAGGCTCCCACCTCGGGGCTCACCGGACTTGCTGGTCATCTTCGACTACGACTGGTCGCTGGTGAACGAGAACTCGGACACGTTCGTCTTCCAGCAGCTGCACCCAGAACTGCTGGCTTCGCTTCGTGACCGCTGCGCAAAGCAACCATCGTGGACGCAAGTCATGGACGACATGCTGCGCGTGCTCGCCGAGGAAAAGCCCGACGTGACGGCCGATATGATCCGCGCCGCGGTGGCAAAGGTGCCGATCCAGCCGTACATGCTGGACGCAGTGCGTCTCGCAGTGGATCACTACGGGGCCGACCTCAAGATCGTGAGCGATGCCAACACTGTCTATATCGACAGCGTGCTGCAAACCCAAGGGCTGGCGAGATATGTGAGCGAGGTGATCACGAATCCCGCCGAGTTTGAGCCTCTGGATGGCGGCCGCAGCCGTCTCCACGTGCGTCCGTACCACGCAGCGACGGTGGAGCCGCATGGGTGCACTTGGTGCCCCACGAACATGTGCAAGGGAGCTATCGTCGACGCGATTCGCAGTGCGCAGCCATACTCCCACGTGGTGTACGTGGGAGACGGCTCGGGCGATTTTTGCGCGGCGACACACCTGGCCAAGTATGTATCACAGCAATTGTGGTACCTTCAGATCTATCGCTCCTCAGGCCACTCACTATGCTCACTGTGCTGCGTCTGGTTGTTGCTGTTGATGCGGTTGTCACCGTCTACAGGGAGGATGTGGTGTTTGCACGTGCTATCGACGTGAACGGGAAATCGTACGGCCTCCAGAAACGGATCGACGCGAACCCGGACAAGGTCCAGGCCCACGTCGTGCCCTGGAGCACAGGCGAAGATATCTATCGCCACTTCGCGGAGCTCTTCCATTCTCTCGAGCAGCAACGCAATGTGTGAGCGAGGCATTTGGCGTGTGCGGTTTTACTTCATTGTTGTGAGGCTACTTCAAGAGGCCGACAGCATTGTTGTCCAGCGAGAAGACTGCATAGCATCACAGGCGACTACCTCGTTTCCTGGCGTCCAACTGTATATCAAACAGCACCATTCATTCACCGCATGCATCCTTCGTCCATATAGATGGTCAGGCGATGGGACACACATAAAGCAGGAGTTCTGCTCACGCCTCCTTTTCGCGCAGCGCAGCCGCAAAGTCTTCGAACCACGGGAGGCTCTCCGGGTTGCGGAGCGCGCTCTTGTTGGTCACTTCGCGGCCATCGAGGATCTTCTTCACGGTCAGCTCGACCTTTTTCCCACTCACCGTGTGCGGAATGTCCGGACAAGCCACGACGAGGCCTGGCATGTGTCGCGGAGAGGCCTGCTCACGAATTCGCTGGCGCACTAGCTTCTGGAAGGCAGGCGTACATTCGTATCCAGCCGCCATCACCACGAACAAGAGGATCTTCACATCCGGCGTGCCGTCCTCCAACATGAACGTCTTCCCGACAACCACCGAGTCTGCAACCTCCTCCATGCGCTCAATGACCTTGTAGATGTCGGCTGTTCCAATTCGCACTCCCCCTGTTTGAATGGTCGTAAAAACAAATCACTCAGCATGACCCTTGAAACGGAACTTGCATCAAGGTGCACGCGCTACAGGTACCTGGCTTCAACGTGGCATCCGACCGACCGTAGATGATCAACCCGCCACTTTTCGTGACTTCAGCAAAGTCACCGTGCCTCCAGATCCCTGGGAACGTCCCAAAGTCTGTGTGCAATGTGAAGCGACACCACCATAATCAAAGTTCGCGTTAGCCAAATGGTGACGCATTGCATAACACCCATGTCAAAACGCAGACAGCGAGTGGCAGGGCGAGCGCCCTCGCATTTGCCTGCCAACGTACAGGCTTCAAAGTACTTTTCCCCGCTCTCGTCGTTCCAGAAGCAGAGCGGCATTGACGGGAACGGCTGCTTGCAAACAAGTTCGCCTTGTTCTCCCACGACTTCCTTGCCGTCATCGTTGAAGATGTGCACATCCAGCCCCAGCCCACGCGATTGTAGCTCGCTGTCGCACACTAGCAACCACGGACAACAATATGCACGTGTCAGCGTGTCTTGCTTCAAACGCATTTCCGGGAGCGGGAAAGCCACGACCAGAGTACTTGTAGTACCTGGCAGGTTTGTGCAGCCAAGGGCGAAGCAACCATTCAAGTCTGTCCCCCCACTGATTGACGCAAACTGCACGTCGCTCTTGATTCCTTCGTACACGAACTTAGAAGGGTGGGGAGCCAAGACAAGGATGCATCAAGAGCTCAGTATCTCCCCTCACTGCATTCGGTCCGTTGAACGACTAAATTGCGGCGCACCTTGAAGATGTTGGTGCTGGCTGGGGACCCCGTGGACGTGATGGCTCGTATCTTGGACAGGTCGAACTCCTTCCCTGGCGTGCATCCCGAGTCCATGACGGCGGCTAAATACCGTGCGCTAGTGCCAAATACTGTGACACCAGCGTCCTGTATAACCAACCACACTCAGGGTGCACAAGCTCATCAGCCACTGTAGCACACGTATCGAACACCACCAATTCATCAACAAAAGCTCACCTGCGCATACTGCCACAATGCCTTGGTGGACGGGTACAACGGGTTGCCATCGAAAAGGACGATCGTCGCGCCCACACCGAGCACGCTCACGAGCCAATTCCACATCATCCATCCTGTGGTAGTGAAGTAGAACACACGGTCCTCACGCTTTATGTCCAAGTGCTGCAATACATTGCACAGTCAAGACACGACTCGCATTGGTCAGTAGTCTCTAGTATGTGGTGCGCAGCAAACAGGCCAACGGAAGGGTGGGCTAGACGCACGATCATGTGCTCCTTCAGGTGGTTGAGCACCACGCCGGGACCCTGAACAAGGCACTTGGGCAGTCCTGTGGTACCGCTGCTGTACATGATGTACACGGGGTGGTCGAATGGTAGCTGTGCAAATGGGATCGTGTCTTCGGGGCCCACAGCCGCTGTCTTGCGGACGAAGTGATCGTAGTAGACAGCTCCACGGATCTTGGACAGATCCAGGTCGTGCTTCTCGGACATCGTGAAGCGGACGACCACCACCTGTTTAACTGTAGGAAGTCGGTCGATCACGTCCTTGAGCTGTGGGAGCGTGTCCACGCGGTTGCCTTTAAAGAAGTAGCCGTCCGTGGCAAATATCACCTTTGGCGTAATCTAGCACGCGTTTTCACATGATGCACAAATGCGCAATAGGACGTCATAAACGCTAGGCAGGATAACAAACGCTGAACAAATCAAAGGTTGTGCAGGTACCCACCTGCGCAAAGCGGTCGAGTACGCCTTGGGACCCAAAGTCGGGCGAGCAACTGGACCAAATGGCTCCGAGGCTGAATACATCGTCATATCGAAAGCAGTACCACTAAGTTATTGTGGAGAAGATAACCACTGTACCCGTGCGAGAGGGAACCATGGGATACCTAGTGGCAGCGAGCATTCCGATGATAGCCTCGGGGATGTTCGGGATGTAGGCTGCAATGCGGTCGCCGGGTTCCACTCCAATTTCAGCCAGACGCGCTGACAGTCGCCCCACGCGTTCGTAGAGCTCTTTGTTGGAAATGGATTCTTCCTGATTGCTGGTCTCGGCCTTGAACACGATGGCCGGGTGGTCGTCGCGGAAGCGCAGCAGGTTCTCTGCAAAATTCAGTCGGGCACCTGGGAAGAATTTGGCGCCTGAAGTCAACACAAGGCGTTAGGCAGGCGACAATCCCTTGGCTTGAATGTGTCAAGCGACACCTGTTGAGGACTGCAGAGGAGCAGCAGATGGACCTGGCATCTTTTCCTTGTTGATGATCGCCTACAAACAACAATTAGGATCGTGAGAAGCCATGTGTTAGTCACTTCTGCAGACGTGAACACCTAGCAATAGACACCACACACGGACACAAGATAGGCATATTCGCCCCTAGCATGTTCTAGCTTCGCACCTTCGTATATGGCTGGGAAGAGATGATGCCCGTGAAGTCCCAGCACTGCTCCGTGACCACACATCGCCAATAAGTCCTCTACAATAACCCTTCCTCAACGAAAAGTTGGTTAATTTGAGGGTTTTCTCCGTACCGCTTCCCAGAACTGCTCCAGGTTTTCCACAGACCACGTCCAGAGCTCCTGTGGCTTCTTCAGTTGCGTCCTAATGGCAATAGAGGCATTACAGGCGCAGCAATGCGTAGTCAGTCAATCAGTGCGCATGTATCACTCTCACTCGGTTGACAACACGATTTACAATATATAAATCCGTACCCGTGGCGCATGTTGATCATCTTCGTAAACTGCGTCCACTGCGACGTGTCCAGCAAGCTCTGCGGCGGCTGCCACACTGCAATGCACGTAAATTCAGGCGCAACAACCGAACACAAGACGCAACTAATTCCGTGAGAAAACCGCACTCAAGGCCACAAAGATCCACCAAAGAGAGATAACGCACGCGTGGTGATGCCACAACCCGGCGGCGCCTTCGCAAGCCGCTTGGCGCTCGTCGCGTCCTCGCCCTTCCGTTTGCCCAGGATCGTCATGCTCGCTCTGCGCCTCGCACTCGTCCTTCTCCTTGCTTGTGCTGCGGTAAGAACCCCAGAATGACAGAGCCAATGCATTTTCGAACGCGAATCGCACTTTAGCGGGCGTATCATGTTGAAGTTCCGCAATGCAATGTTGCAGTAATGTTTGGAATAAGATCTGAGTTCGTTATCAGATGCACCTCAACCAAGTCAAGTTGTACCCATGTCGACTTGTCTGCCGCTCATGCACAGGCAAGCAAGCACAGACAACAGCCAGCGCCAAGCCATACGCACACACAAGACCATCCAATGGTGCTGCTACACCTCATTTTGCATTTCTCGTAGTGTGACTAGTTCTCTCGGGGCGAGGAATCAATAAATGTGCGCACCGACACGAGTCGGGCGGGGGATGCAGGCGTCAGCCGGTCAGTCGCAACTCGCTGCGTGCTGGAGGCGGGCGCCGATATATAATCATACACTGGGCCGGCAAATCAAGGCGCTCGCCCATCGCGTGCTGGCGTGCGCTACACCAGCGCCACAGCGTCGTTGGAGACTTGAGGTCGGCCCATGAAGGCGCGAGCAGCAGCATGCACGGCCCCGCCGTTGTTGCGAGCTCGGCCCAGCGCTGTCATGCGCGCCACGGCGCGGAACGTCGGGCGCGTGGCTGCTCGAGGAGCGCCCAGCGCTGCCGGCTTGCCCGCTGCCATGGATCGCCGCACGCGAGCCAGAAGCTGCTGGAAACTCGAGTTGAAGCCCATTTCCGGCGTGAAGTGCAGCAGCTCGAGCCGCGAGAGCGTGTAGTGCTTGTCCAGCGGGACTTCCATGTCGTTGAGCATGATGGGCAGGATGGTGCGACCCTTGTCTTCCGCGAAGGCCAGCTGGTCCTTCACAAGCTCGCTGCCCACCGTCTTGCTCGAGATGACGACGATGAAGACCGAGCACTTGCGGATGGCCTCCGTGGCGGCGTGGATGCGCTCCGTCATGTCGTCGTAGGCCTGCGTGCCGTCCAGATAGCACTTGATGTCGCTGTCCAGAAGACGGTCGTGCACTCGCTGCACGAAGCTGTGATGGTGGTCTCCGTGCGAGACAAAGGCGAACTCAACGCCGTCCAGCGCGGCCGGGTCCCAATCGGCAATGTTCCCGCCGCCAAAGGCGCCCACACTGGTCGCGTTGGCCCCACGGCGCCGACTACCACGCACCATGTTGGCTTCGCGGTTCTTCTCAATCTCGTCGCGCACGCCGTCCAGCAGTAAGCGGAACTGGGAACGGAACTTGTCGTCGTCGTACTCGTACGTGATCTGCCGCTTGTTGGTCTTGTCCACCTTGGTGATGGCCGACTCGAACGGCACCATTTGCCGCGTGTAAATGTACACTTGCATGTCCTCCGTGACGGGGACGCCTTCCGTGGAGACGGCGAGAATGGGTTTCTGGAGCTGCTTGGCCAATGCCAGCTCCTTGAGGCACCACTCCGAGCCCGGGTAGTCCTCCGTGTAGAGGCATAGGACCACCTCGGCGTTCTTGATCCCGCGCGCGATCTCCTCGCGCCAGACGGAGCCCCCGCCAATGCCGGACGGAGTCATCTGGTCCAGCCACGACGTGATGTTGGCACGCTCGAGCTGGTCGCGCAGCTTGAGTGCGAACTCGGCGTGCGAGTGAGTGTAGCTGATCATCACGTCGCGGTCGCCTGCCGCCTGCTTGATCTCGAATTGCAGCTGCGTCGACGTGGTGCAGTCCACGGGCCGGTAGCCGTCGACGTTCGTCACCATAACGTCCGCGCTGGCGTCCAGCAGCGCTAGCGCTGTCTTCTTTTGCTCGCACTTCATGGCAATATGCAGCGCCGTGTCGCCGTTGGGCAGGCGCGCGTTAATGTCAGCGCCATAGCTCGTGAGGCAGTCAAAGAGCTCTGTGGTCACGTTCTTGGAGGACGCCGCACACAGGAGCGGCGTCTTGGCGTGGTAGTCCAGCAGATTCACATCTCCTTTCTTGTCCAGCAGCAGTCGAACAATGTCGAGCTTGTTTACCCGCGCCGCCCAATGCAAGGGCGAACGACCAAAGATGTCCTGGAAGTTGGGGTCCGCCCCAGCGTCCAGTAGCAGGCTCACGGCGTCCGCGCAGCCATTGATGGCTCCCCAATGCAGCGGTGTGCGGCGGTGCATGCCCGCGTAGCCATATTCGCCCACGCAGTTGGGGTCGGCGCCGCCCTTGAGCAGTTTCTTGATGGCCACAACGTCGTTGTCCGCCGCAGCTTCGTGCAGCGGCGTGAGGGCCACGTCTGCGCCCCATTTCTCGAGCTCGTGCGCCACGGGGAAGTTCCCGCGAAGGTAGGCCATCTGCAGCACCGTGAGTGTATTCATGTGGCCCGGGTCAGGCACTTCGAGGTGATTCGCGCCCGCTTCCAGCAGCAAGGCCACGATCTCCGGGTTGTCGGCCATAAAGAGCGGCGGCATGCGGTCGGACCAGTAGGATGCCTTGGACTTGAGGTTCACGTCGGCGCCGTGCGATAGCAGCCACTCCACGGCGTCGATCTGGCCCATGCTCACGGCGCAATGCAGCGGCGTGACCAGTGTCGTGCGGAAGATGGAGGCGGCCATCTCGTCCTCGGACGCCACGGGTTTGTCCACCACGAACTGCGCAAAGGTCCAGAAGAGATCCCCCGTGGTGAAGCGCACGCGCGAGAACTTGTCGTAGCTGTTGAGGTTGAACTGCGCCTCGTGCAGCAGCTTGAGCGCCTCCACGTTGCCCAGGTAGGCCGCCATGTGCACGGGGTTCTTCTTCGAGCGCCCAAAGAGCTGGCACACGAGCTTGGCGTCCCCGTACATGTCCACCGCAAAGTCCTTGCCCAGCAGCTCCTTGGCGTGCGCGAGCCGGGTCTCCATATCGCGCACGTTACCCAGAGACGCCTCCTTGTAGAGCTTCTTGCGCAGGTCGCTCACTATCTGGGCCCGCTCGGACTGGTACTTGTGGCGGCCTCGAGTGAAGCGCGAGCGGATGTCGCCCGTCTGGTCTGTCTCCTTGAAGGCGCCCAGCTGCATCTTGAGGTGCTCGCGGAAGCGCGCAAAGTACGTGAGCACCACGAAGGTGAGGAGGAAGGTGAGCACGGCGCCCAGCACGTACACGATGGCTTGGGCGCGGCTGCAGTGGAAGTTGTTTCCCTGGAAGATGGCGTAGACGAAGTAGACGAAGACGAGCAGGTTGAAGACGAGCACGCACACGCTCAGCACCTCGCAGAACTGGAAGAAGAGCGCGCGCTGCAGCTTTTGCCGCCCATCCTGCCGCACGCCCGCGCGTTTGCGTCGGAAGGGCTCGAAGACGCGCAGCCCGGAGGCCGGCAGCCCGATGATCAGCAGCAGCGGCGCCACGTGGTAGATGAGCATGGCGTACGTGATGATGGTGTCGCAGGCGCCGCAGTAGCCCGTCTCGGCGTCGCACGAAGACGTCTGCGTGCGCCGGAAGCTCAGCGAGTGGCCCACGTCGCGCACGTACACGCCGCCGTGGCCCACGGCCTTGCTGGCCCAGAAGGACACGATGCCGCAGATGCCCACGCACGTGACCACGAGCGCGCTGGCGTTCAGGCGCCAGGCAAAGTACGAGTTGCGGCCGTAGCCCACGCCCATAAAGTGCGCGGGCAGTGCGCGCGGCGTGCCCCGCGGCAGGATCTCCAGCTCGTCGTCCTCGAGCAGGTCCAGCGCCGCCTCGTCCGTCGAGCCCGTGTTTGGCGGCGCGGGCGCCTTGTGCGAGATGGAGGGCAGGCCGTGGCCGCCGCTGGTGGTGCGCGGCACGGCGGGCGCCGGCGCCACCTCCACCTCCGTCATGGCGCGGTAGTCCGTGGCCTGCGTCATGGCCCGCAGAGCTCCGCTTGCGCCGCCTTGTCGAGTTTCCGAGCGGCTTCTTTGGGGACGTGTGCGGCCGCGCGAATCGCAAAGTGAGTCTCTCGGCAGCGTGGCGCCCGTGGCGGTGGGTAAGAAGGCGATGCAGCAGCCACGCAGCCAGCCGAGCGAGGTCCGTGGTCGTGCCGGTCGGTCTGCTTCCGGGTTGTCCCTTCCAGCTTTGACGCCTCTCGCTCGCTTTTTGGCTCTCTTTTCGTCGTGACGACGCTTGATGGCGCAGCCCAGTGGCTGGGGAATTGTATACCGGGCGTTTTCCCCCGAGAGTCAGAGGTGGGATCTGCGGCCTGACTGGCTGAATTGCGGTCCGGGACGCGCGCTCATTGGCCGCGCGGGCAGAAATGCAGTGGGTACACGCCTGCAAAGGGGCCCATTTGGAGCATGCCATTGGCGGGAAAGTGTCGAACGCATGGAAGGTTCTCGCATTTGGCGCATGAAGGCCGCGGGTACATCATGCCCAGCAAATAAATGCGCGGGGCAAACGGTACTTGGAGGCGCAGTCTGAGATGTGATAGCACTCGGCTTGATGGACGAGTCGATGGTTGATACTCTCGGGTCGTGCGTCGCCGTGGATATCCGGCCGTATCCAGCAAAAGACAGGGAGGAATCCATGGCGGTAGAAGTGCTGGCGGAAGTGCTCGCTGTCTATTCATCTCGGCCGCGAACTTGGCGAGCGTCCGCGTTAGAAAAGCCGACTAAGAAAACACTGCGGTTTTGTATGCCAAGGTCCAGAATCTCGAGTTTTTTTTCTTCTCCTGGGGCCGCCCCAGCTGTTCGGCTTTTGATACGATTTTGCTGTTCGGAAAAGATAGCATCCGTGAATGGCCACGCCAGTGGAATACAGCCCAATAATACTTGAATACGTCGTCGTCATTCCAGTACGATGGGCGACGCCTCGAGCCACCAGCCTGGGAACAGCGCAAACAAGGAGACCGAAAAGCGCGGGAAGCCCGAGAAAGCAGCAGCAAGGCAAGAAGCAGCACGCGGACAGCAGAGCGAGGCCGGCGGCGAGGCGCAGACATGACGGACGAGCAGCAGCAGCAGAAGGCGCACGCGGCGGTGCCCGAGGTGGGCGTGGCGGTGGACACGAAGGCGGTGGAGACGAAGGCGGTGGAGATCCCTGCGGACGCGTCCGCGGCCACCACGCCCACGGCCACGACGCCCCCGAGCGGCACGAGTCTCGGCGGGCGCGTGCGCAAGACCACGCAGAAGTTCACCTTTGTGGCGAGCAAGGCGGACGAGGCCGAGGAGTTCGTGCCGCCCGTGGGCAAGGGTACCAAGGTGCGCGACATCACCTTCGTGGGCGACAAGCTGGCCGAGCTGGGCAAGAAGCAGCTCGAGATGACCAAGCAGCTCTACAGCGTCATGTACGGCCGGCGCTTCCAGCAGAAGAACGTACGTGGCCTTGCACTGTGCGTGGACCAGCGAGCGAGACGCTGGCGCGCAGCTCACGGCTGACTGACGTGTGCATGCGGATGCTTGACTTGGGCCAGCTGAAAGTGATCAAGGAGCACATTCTGGAGTTCTCGGGCATCTGCGAGCAGGATGACAAGGTGCGCGCCATTTCTGCTCGTGGGGAGTGCGACAACTGTTCTTGCTTGTGCTGGAATCTCCCTTCTAACGCCCGGATGGCCACGCGTTATGCAGTCCCGCGAGCACTTGGTGGGCAAGATCGGCAAGTGGAAGCGCACCTTTGTGCAAGACGTGATGGATCTCCTGGCCGTAAGACCCCGAGAGTTGCTGCTGTCGAGTGCGCGCCTTGTTCCCCGCTGCAATGGCTCACCGGAGTGCTCGCTGGCGTGGTTCTGGTGCAGGTGGATCGCTCCAAGAAGTCGTTCGACGAGCAGGGCAAGCCGTTCGGCAAGGAGGAGCTCATTGACCGGCTCATTGACTGGCTGTACAACCCGCAGAACACGGAGGTGCGGCCGCGGGAAGCTTCAATAAGGCGCGAGTGGCAGGCGAGGCACTTACCTTTGTATGGCGCGGTGGGCAATGACATTGTGGTGTACAGCTTGGCGAGAAGAAGGCAAAGGCGGAGGCCAAGGCGGAGGCCAAATTGGTGAGTGTGGGGATATGTGGCTGGCTTATTGAGGCGCAGATCGGTTGCTGATTGCTGTGATTGTCGTGTTTGTGTTGGGGGACAGGCACGGAAGCGCGCGAAGCGAGCCAAAGCCAAGACAACCAAGGCCAAGACGGCCGGCCAGCCTGCCAAGAAGAAGCGGAAGACGACCAAGAAGGTGGCAGCAGAGGGCGAGGACGACGAAGACGAGGAGGAGGCGGAGGCGGAGCACGAGGCGACCGAGTCGGAGGCCGAGGACTCGTCCAGCGACTTTGACGAAGCACAGAAGGCCACGAAGAAGAGAAGGACGACCTCTCGCCAGGCCAAGAAGTCGCGTGTCGTAGAGAGCGACGAAGACGAAGCCGAAGAGGAGGACAAGGTCGAGGAAGAGGACGACGAGGTGGAGGAGCAGCCTGCAGCGGAGCCCGAGACCACGGAGGCCAAGCCGAACGAGACGCAGAAGCCCAAGCCGGCCACGACGCTGGCGCCGGAAGTCTGCGAGAAGGTGCGGGACATCATTGCGCATGGCAATGCCGAAGAGCTCACGGTCAAGAAGGTGCGCTGCTGGTGGCTGGTTGCGAGGTTTACCTGCTGGTTTACGTCACTTGACGTCTCACGGATGCGCCGTTGTTGACGATGGGTGTTGGTGCAGATTGTGCGGCAACTGAGCGACGACATGGGCCGCGACATGATGTCAGAGAAGAAGGCCATCAAGGAGTTCATCACGGACAGTCAGATGTAGACACGTGCGCGTGTGCGTCGTCTACGCGTGAGGTGTACCGTTGCCTTACCTCTCTCCGGTCCCTGCTCCAGGACTCCTGGCCGGTGTACAGTGAAACCTGGCGACCTCAGACTTCGTGCCAAGCTTCTCCTAGTTCACAAGGCAAGCATCATGGCGGTGACCTGGATAGAGAGCCCATGCGCATGCATACTCTCCCTCCCTCTCTCCCTCTCTGCCCGCAGAAGGCGCTGGCGGCAAGTAAGGCGTTTGCTTGGGTCGTTCGCTTGCTGCAGCAAAATGTTACCTCCGTCCTTTGGTCCAGTGTTTCCAGTTGTTGCTCTCACTTTACGTGGTTACGTTCTATGATTGGTCAAAAATCCGTCGGTCGACGCCCATTAGTGGGCACGGCGGCCCCGTGATTGGCTGGCCGGCAAGCGTCGCGGACGTATAATTCTTGCGAACAGGGTTCCCCCGCATTTTGACTGCCTGCCACCTTCCACCAGCCATTTCGAGCAGAAAGCGGCGTTGAGCAGCATGGCCAAGCGCACGAGGAGCAAGAAGAGCAAGCAAGCGCAGGAGCCCGTCGCGGAGCCTGTGGCTGTTTCTGTGGATGGCAGCGGGTCGGATGCGGAGAACTCGGGCCCGGTGGAGGTGGACCCGGAGGTACTGGAGGCCGTGAAGGCGCAGGTGGCGCAGCAGAACGTGTCGGCGCTGGCCGATGGCTTTGCGCAGAGTGCGGCCTTCTTCTCCAAGAAACCGGCTTACGTCTCGGCGCCTGCGAAGGTCAAGGTCGCTGCGAAGAAGGACGCGGTGAAGAAGCAGCCGGCCACGGGCAAGAAGAAGGCGAAGAAGGAGAAGGAGCTCAAGGCGGAGGAAAAGACCGTCAAGGCGGAGGAGAAGGAGGAGAAAGAGGAGAATACGGACGCGGCGGACGTGGACGAGAGCCCTGAGGCGGCCAAGGCGCGCAAGATGGAGAAGAAGCTGCGCAAGAAGCAGCAGAAGGCGGCGGCCGCGGAAGCCGAGTCGGCGGAGGAGGCCACGCCGGCGGAGGAGAAGAAAACGGAGAAAAAGGCCAAGACGAAGGCCAAGAAGGCCGAGAAGCAGGACGAGGAGACCCCGGAGAGCGACGAGAAGGCGCAGCGCACGGTGTTCGTGGGCAACGTGTCGCTGGACGCGACGAAGAAGGACCTGCAGCGGCACTTTGCGCCGTGCGGCAAGGTGGAGAGCGTGCGACTGCGCTATCTGCCCATTGCCGGCTGCGCCGTGGACCAGGCGGGCAACCAGAAGCTCATGATGAAGGTGTGCGCCAACAAGAAGATCCTGAGCGCCGCCAAGGACAACTGCAACGCCTACGTGACCTTCGCCAGCGAGGCCAGCGTAGACGCCGCGCTTAAGCTCACGGGCTCGGTACGCGCGTTGCTCCTCGTGTGCTTTGTTCCCTTTTTGTTCCCATGTTACACATTGGCGACATGTCAACGTCCTCAGTTACTTATGGTGTCGACGTGGGTGTCCGCCGTTGTCTCCCTATGGTAATGCATAGACGCTGGTGCTCAAGAAGATTCGCGTGGACCGATCCGTGCCGGTCATGGACCACAAGCGCAGCGTGTTCGTGGGCAACGTGTCCTTCAAGTGCACGGACGAGCAGATGGCGCTCTTCTTCACCAAGCGCCTGCGCACGGAGGAGGAGCCCGAGCCCGTGGAGAACGTGCGCTTGATCCGCGACCGCGAGTCCGGGCTGGGCAAAGGCTTCGGCTACATTCTGCTCAAGTCACCGGCGCTCGTGGCCAAGGCGCTGACGCTGCGCGAGACCAAGATGGAGACGCGCGAGCTGCGGCTGCAAGTGTGCGGGAAGCGCTTCAAGAACAAGCGCGGCGAGGAGGACACGAGGGAGAAGTTCGAGGGCCAGCGGGCCTCGGCCGGCGCCCGCGCGCGCATCCAGCTCAAGCGCCAGGCGGGCGCGAACGCCGAGGAGCGCAGCGCCAGTTCCAAGAAGCTCAAGCGCGCGGCCGCAGCGGCCGGACTGGGCAAAACGCTCAAGCCCAAGCACGCGGCCCGCAAGGCGGCGGCCGGACAGGACGTCAAAGGCAAGAAGGGCGGCCGTCTGAGCAAGAAGCGCGCGCGGGAGGCCGGCGACAAGGCCAAGACGGCCAAACCCAAGGCAAAGAAGCCCAAGCACGCGGCCCGCAAGGCCCGGCAAGCGGCGGAGGCGGCTGCCAAGCAATAGACGGGATCGGAGGAGGCGGTGCGGAGGACCAACACGCGTGTCGATCGCCGAGGACGTCCAACTCAAGTCACATGCATATTCCTGGCCTTCGGCTGCTGGGTGTTGGTGCCTTTTGTCTCCGTCTGACGCTCGTGAGCGTCTTCTGGTAGGTGGACAGACACGGCACTAGCCCTGGCGAGGGGGACGCTGGAGGAAAGTTAGACCCCGGGCGCCTGCAGCGGCGTGTAGCCCGCGCGCTGCTTGACTCGAGCCAGGACGGCCATCACCAGCGCACAGAGCCCCGCCCCACCCGCCACGCCCAGCCCCACGAGCGTCCAGCTGTGCGCCAACGTCGGGTCCACCGGCTTGTCCTGTGCTTCCTCCATGGCCTCGGGGGACGATTGCTCCAGTGGGAAGTCGCTCAGCGCGATGTACATGAGGCTCATGACGCCAGTGTGCGCCTGCGTGTTGTTGTAGAGCGCTACAACGCGCACAATGTCCGACGTGCGCATGCGGCGAGGCGGGTCGAAGGTACACGTGCTCATGGCCGTCACGTAGCCGTCTTCATCGCCTGCGACGTGGCCCGAGCCGTAGGAAGGCACGGACGCACAGAGCAAGTCGCCCGAGGCGTCGTCATAGAGCTGGATGCCCAGTCCGCCGCGGTGCTGGTGCCCCACGGCGTACACGAGCTCCACGTCGCGCGTTTCCACCGTCGGGTGCTCGCCGTAGGGGTACAGCGGGATGTTGCCTCCGTCCAGTCGCTGGCGCGTCGACAGCGTGTGCACGCAACCTGGGTGCGTGTCAGGGTCGCACAACGGCACGTCGTACTCGATGTTCCCCATGTGGTCCAGGTCCCCCGAAGCGTCGCAGCAGCCAGCAAGGTACAGCGGCCGATTCTCCGGCACGATGGGCGCATACTCGAGCGAATAGCGCAGGTAGTACGTGGCGTTACTGGCCGCCGCGACCTCCAGCTCGTCGTGCTCGAGACAGAACTCGGCGTCCTCGCAGCAGCGCAGCCCGCCGCGGTAGCTCGTGGCCGCACACACCGTGTTCTCCTCGAAGCGGAGCTGCGCGTTGCAGCTGCCGTTGCGGAAGTGCATGCCGTTCACCGTCTCGGCGGTACCCACGTCTTCCGACGTGCATGGACATTCGAGACAGTGGTGCGCCCGCGCCGGCGTGAGCCCGCGCGTGTTGAGGATGTGGACGTTGGCCATCCACTCATCCTCGCCCGCCACCGTCATGAACGCGTACGGATAGTAGAACTCCTGCGGCGTGCCGCGACACTCGGTGCCAGCGCCAAAGGCCACGCTGCGGCTAAAGTTGGCCGGCTTCATGGGCGCCCATTTGCCCTTCATGGCGTCGTACTGCTTATGCGTCGACCCGAACACGTGGTGGTGCAGGTACGCGTCAAAGGACGGCGCCGACACCAGCTCGCCCTGCGCGTTCATGGTCACCACTTCGGCCTCGAAACGGTACACGGCGACGGGGCCTTCCGGGATGGGGAGGCGGTGGAACGTGTTGGTCACTTCGCCCTGCGAGAGCTGCACGGGCGGCGTAAGCGCCGTGTAGCGCTGCGTGGCGGGCCGCGTCGCGGCGGCGCCCATGGCGGCACAAACCAGCAGCAGTAACTGCATCTGGCGCGCGAGCTGGGGCATCTTGGACCTTAGCGTCTCGACTTGTCTTCTCTTCTTCCCGGTGTCGTCGAAATGGAAGTGAAGTGCCGGCGGCTATTGGCGGAGAATCCGGCCGGAATGGTGGTGGGTTGCAGATCTTTGGCGTGGGCCACATTGAAGTGATTGCGTCTACCAACTCGGGCATTGATTGGCGGAAAGCTAGTTTTTGCCCAGTGAGAAACATTGTTAAAGTAGCCGCTGGCAGCGGAACGGCCGATTTCTGGACAGCCGAGGACATGTTCGCTCGAACTCGTCCCCGCCACAGTGCTGATAATGTCTTGGAATGCCACCAAACGTCAGATACGAGGGGCAGCAGCCTATAGACGAACGGACCCGGAGACGAGAATTGCAGGCATACACCTTCACCAGGCAGTGGAAAGCTTCCTCCGAGACACCACACCGGCTCAGCCAACGGAAACACTCCAGCTCGAGCCAGTATCACGACGGATACCACCTCCCATTTAGCAGCGGCTGAAGACATACGCCGGTGTTGCATAGCTCTAACTAGTTAAATAGGCCCCGATGAACCAACCAACAGTGCTGATAATGCGGTGTTCGTCTTGTTCGTGCTCCTTGGCCTCGCGACCTTATCTCTCCGTCTCGCGGCGGGGCCCACGAAGGGCTCCCCTTCAAGCACACCGGTCAGCCCGCCTTCCTGCCTTGGCTCCAGTCGTCGTTCGTCTGGGAGATGGCCAAGGCTCCGCGACGCGTCCAGCTCTGAGCTCGAGACGATTCGTTGAGATCCAGTACCGGCTTGTTTTGTTTGTGACAGCATGCTCCTGCAGTGCTCGGCTAGAGACGCACGCGCTACCGCGGCGGTACCCCAAGACTGGGCTCTTGGACATCCAGCTACACGGCATCAGCATCCTGCGTATTAACCC
>JAADYJ010000405.1:0-22373 GCA_023338205.1 Halophytophthora polymorphica
CAACACAGACGCGGAAGGCCGTCTGGTACTAGGCGATGCCATGTCCTATGTGCAGAAGGAGTACCGCCCCAAGAAGGTCATCGACGTGGCCACGCTGACGGGCGCTTGCATGGGTTCGTGGGTTTGTTGTGGTGCAATGTCTCTTTGCTGCGTGACAATAGGAAACTATGCGGATGGGACTAAGGCTGACAAGTATTGGTGCATGTGATTTTGACATTTCTGTTGCAGTCGCTCTCGGAGATCAGTGTGCAGGTGTGTTCTCCAACTCTGATGAGTTGGCCGGTCATTTGCTGGAGGTTGGCACGGAGTGCCACGAGCGCTGCTGGCGACTTCCGATCCTTCCGGAGCACAAGGAAGTCCTCAAGGGATCACAGTCGGACTCGCTCAGTGACGGTCCCACGCGGTTCGGTGGAGCCTCAGTGGCGGCTGCGTTCTTGGAGAAATTCGTGGACGAAGGAGTGGCCTGGGCGCATATCGACATTGCCGGCCCGTCTAACTACAGCAGTCCCAAGTCGTACTTCCCCAAGGGAGCCACGGGTTTTGGCGTCCAGCTGCTCTACACGTACCTCAAGGAGCACGAGGTGGAGCACTGATGGAGGAAGCCGGGGTCTCCTTCGCTCCCAATCAACATGAACGTTCAGCGAAGTGCAGCGGTTGGCTTGCAAGTGACTTTGGCGATCTCGTGAAAGCTGCTACCGAATTGATTGACGCTGCGGAAATTGTCTTCCTGCAAACGCGGAGACGCTACAATGATGGTCTCTCCACCGGATGGAGGCCACTCCTACCGTGCTAGCCAGACCATAAAGCAAAATTGCGTCACCTGGATAAACCGAAGTGGCAGATCTCCGCATTTGGGTCTGAAACCGCCTGAAAGACCGAAAGTGACATGAACGAGCAGGTGGGAGCAACGCGCAAAATGGTGGCGGTGAAGAGCTCCGGTCCGACGAACCACCACGCGGATGCGGCGAGCGCCCAGGTCGACTGCTGCGTCTCCCCATCAATGCTGTTCTCCCTGCAGTTCTACGTGGATCACGTGGCGCACCACTCGTCTCCGCCAGCAGGTTGCAGGCGTAAAGTCGGCGTCGATGGCGCTCTGTTACTCGGTTTCCAGCTGCTACAGTACGAGATCGTGGTCTTCGATGAATGTCTTCAGGCGTCAGAAGGTGGTGCGATCTCTGCTCAGATCGACGAGGAAGGTCGCGCTTCTGTTGATCATGTTATGCGGGTCCAGCACGGCAAGTCGTGTCTCTTCGAAGCGGATCCGGTGGAGTTTGCACGCGAGCTACAGCGCGATCATGACGCCCCGCTGGTGCTACTCCTCATGGCGCAGGAACATGGGAGAGCACGCCTGCAGGCCTTTGCGGGTGTACCTCTCTTGCTCCACGTCGGTCTCTTGTTGGACTCGGAGAGCGATACATTAAGCAGCAGCATGCGGCACCAGGTATGTGAGTGGGCGAGTCAGAGCGGTGCGTGGGAACTACGTGACCATCGCGGTCGGCCCATGGGCAACGTGGTCGGGACGGTCATCCTCTCGTGCTTGGGGAAGACTCTGGCGCCTCACTTGGCGCACGCGCTGGGCGTCCAGGTGAGCAAGTCCCAGTCTTTGAGTGCGTCTAGCTCGCGCGTGCAGTCGCCAATGTGCTCTGAGACAAAAGAACAGAGCGGACGCCAGGCTGACGCTATGGTGAACGAAGATACCAAGGATCAAGGACAAGGGGCTGGATTTCAGGCACTGGCAGAATCTGCAGGAGGCGGAAGCCTCAAGGCTGTCGAACCAAGCACAGAGGCGATGGATGGAGAGCAGCGGGTGCAAGTGACGATGCTGGACTCGGGAGTCCAATGCGACGAAGAGGAGATCCTACTGGGTGCAACTGGCTCAGCATTTGCATCCTTATCCCTGCATAATGGAGACAGCGGGATTCGCCTCGACAGAGCAAAACGACGCAGCCGAGGCCCTGGAGGGAAATACACAGTGCAGTACAAGACTGGCAGTGGCGGCTCAAAGGATCGAGCACTCCAGCGTGGAGACCGGCAGTCCAGAGAAGTTCACCCTAGAGGACTAGTGCACTCTGCCAGCAGTGATGAGCTCTTGTTTCCTCGTGAGCTCCCGCCGCCGCTGTTCTTTCAAAAATCCACCAAGAAGAAGGCCTAGGCTCCAAGGCGTGCGTGTTGGTTTCAGGAACGTCCAAAGCAAACATGCGGATGACGAAGAACACCATTCACCTGGAGCTCGCCTTCTTTCGTGCAACTACTGAGGGAATCCGCCCACGCGGGGAGACGCGAAACGACCTCCTGGAGGACGTGGGGGCGCCCACGACTTTTCAAGGCGTGCACGATCTTTGGATCGGTCGCGGCGGCTCTGCTGGTGGCGCGCTCCTGCATTCTCGCGCAGTCTTGGACTTGAGAAGAAGAGAAGTCAGCACGAGCACAAGGGGCAGGCGCGACGCAGAGTGATCTTGCCTGGTGAGAGAGAGCGTGCGCGGCAAAGAGGGAGAAAAAGCGGCGAGGAAGCAGACAACCAGGAAGGAGTCGCCAACGCAGCTCGCGGTTTTCTCAAGAGTGGAGTGCTCTCCCTCTGGACGCGAGTGTGCCTGACTCACGACCGCCTTTGCGATGATCGACTCGGCCCTCTCTCTGAAGGAGGGGTGGCTGAAGAAGCGCAGTCGCGATGGCAAGGTCGTGGCCAACTGGCGTCGGCGGTACTTTCGCCTGTTTCGCAACGAGCTGCTGTACTTCCACACGCCGCAGGACACCGTGGAGCGGCGACGGTACGAGCTTACGCTGGACACGGAGGTGCTGCAGACTAACGACCAGGGCTACCCGTGCTGCTTCGTGCTCAAGGTAGCGCCAGATGCGCCTAGCTTTTACATGCAGGCGGAGAGCGACAACGAGAAGAACGCTTGGGTCTCAGCCATCTTCAATGCCGCTCGCCGCACGGCTGACGTGGCGCAGCCTACTCAACCTGCTGAGAACGAAGTTCCGGAGCCTACCGGATCGGCGACGTCTGGTGACAACCAGCCACCACCTGTGCCGAAGGCTCCTCCAGCACGAATCCTGCTCAATGTGACGGTGCAGGAGGCCCGCAACCTGCACGCGGCCGATCTCAATGGGAAGAGCGACCCGTACTGCGTCGTGGCCTTCGTGAGCAAGACTGGCCAAGTGGTGCGCACTGAGGAGAAGCGCACAAACTACATCACAGCCACGCTGAACCCAGCGTGGAAGGCGCCGTTCACGCTGGGACACAGCGTGGACCTGCGCTCGATGGAAGCAATCCAGTTCGACTTGTGGGATCATGACACCATCGGAAGGGACAACAGTCTGGGCTCTGTTCGCATCCCGCTCTCCAGCTTCCGCGTGTCAGCTGCAAGCATGGGGCAGTCGGAGATTGTTGACGGGTGGTTCCGTGTCGAGCCGCCGAAGATGAAAACTCGCGCGCAATTGCCGAGGGGTCAGGAGGACCGAGAGCATGAACACGTGATCAAGGACTATGGAGATCTGCATCTGATCATGACCATCTCCGGACCCAATCTCGTGGACATCTTCCACAGCTCAAGCTCGGCTTTCGCGCCGCAGAGTCGCGTGGTCACGGCAGGCATTGAGCACACGGACAACCGCCTGGAGGTTTCTGTGCTTGCTGCCAAGGGACTCATCAGCGCCGACTTGAACGATTCTTCGGACCCGTTTTGCGAGTTGACACTGCTGAATGACCATGGCGTGGCCATTCGAGGCGAGAAGTTCACGACCGCTGTCAAGTATCATACGCGCAACCCGTCTTGGGAGAACGAGCACCACGTGTTCGGCATGGTGTGTCCAATCGAGCAGGCAGCCAAGCTGAAGGTGCGTCTGCTTGACCACGACAAGCACAGCCGCAATGACCCACTCGGGTTCGTCCTCCTCGATTTGGATCAACTTGCCGCCTGTAAGCAGACTGAGTGGCACACGTTGCAGCCGGAGGGGACAATGGAGACCCGAGAGAACTTGGGCGAGATTCAGTTGCAGGTCTCACTGGTGGGCGAGAGCCGCGGCGAGCGTGCACGTCGATTGACCATCGAGAAGGAGGTGACCAAGAAAGCGCACGAGCAGTCCGTGGAGCAGCTGGAGCTCGAGAATGCGCAGCTTCAGCTGCATGACGCAGCTTGCAAGCTAGACGGCGCCCGCATCCCATGTGCGGCGGAGGACTACCAGACCCGTCACCCGCGGTTTTACGGGATCAATGGCTGCATTCACCACCTGAACACGCAGATCCCGCGTGCCCACCGTGAGAAGAAGACGACTGACGAAGGGTTCCAGGCTCGTTCCGGTTTGGAAGGCCAGGCGCTCTTAGACGTGACGGTGGTGGGGACGGCCGACCTCAAGAAGAAGGACGTGCTCATCTCACCCAACCCGTACGCCGTCATTGAAGTGGACCCAGCCGTGTGCATCGAAGAGTGCAAGCGAACCAGCGCGCCTTTGTCTCCGACGAAGAGCAAGCGCATAGCAGCACTAAACCAAGCGGCATCGGAGTCACGCAACACAATGTTTTCCAAGCGCGCGCAGGCAGAAGTTTCGTCGCACCGGGCGAAGCTCACAAAAAACGAAGTGCGATCGGAGAATTCACTGCCTCTTGACCCTGAAAGACCTGTCCTGAAAGTGGAAGTTCTCACAGGCCACGGACTGAGCCCAGCCGACAGAGGTGGATATAGCGACCCGTATTGCACACTCTCGATCACGGATCGGGCGACGGGAAAACCCTTCGAAAACGAGAAGAAACGCACAGCGGTGATCTCCAGGACTCTCAACCCCGAGTGGAAGAACGAGGCTTTCGTATTTGGCAACGTACGTTCTGTGACACCTTCCACCTCTGAGTTTGTGTCTGTTGTGAGTGTGCAATGCTGACTGATGGGCATCGTGACGTGTACTTGTTTGTTTCATTCGTGCTACAGAGCTCTTCGCTCTCCGACGCAAGTTCTCTCCTAATCCACGTGAAAGATCACAACAATATTGGAAGGAGCACGCCTCTCGGTCGTGTGCAGATTCCTCTGCATGAGCTCTGTCGGGCGTCTGTGGAATCGACGTCTATCACGTCGAAAGCCACGGAAAAGCGGTACCCGTTAACGCCCGAGCCGTGGATGAAGAAGCACGCCGCGGAATTGGGGGAGTTGTGCATTAGAACAGAGGTGGTGGGGAACGCGACTGTTCTTTCCGAGATGATACAGCGCATGCCGAGCAATTCTCCCGAGAAGATGCTGAGTTTCCTCAGCTTCTCCTCATTTTCTTCAGAAGGGAACCTCCAAAGCGAGAGTCAGCAGGAGCTAAGCATGGGGCTGAGTGACCCCTCCACCGCGGAATTCGAAGACGAGAAAACGGAAATCGTCGAGCGCGGGGCTCCCATTCGCACGTCAACGGCAATTGGTAGCGCAGCCTCGTGGCGCAAAGAAAAATTCTCAATCTCGCTCTCGTACCCGGGAATGTTCAGCGACACGAAGCACGCGAACATCGAGCACTACACGCTTCACTTGCGCGTTCACAGTGCTCGGAACCTGTTAGGGCCTTCTGGAGTCTCGAATGATATTGGGACTGTGGGACAAACGTACGCACGCGGAAACTCGCTCAACCAGCAGCTGGAACACCCTGGAATCGAGACCAATGCGTACTTCACAGTGGTTCCAGTTCTCCACGACGGGAAGGTGGCGGACCCCGAGCTCAAACAGAGCCTCACGGTCTACGGTACGCGAAACCCGTGCTGGCCCGAGGAAGAATTCGTTTTCGGCAAGGTCAAGGACATTTCGAATGTTTCTTACCTGTCTGTCCATGTGTACTCGCGCGACCTGCACGACGATGATAAGAAACCGATCTCAAAGCTGCTCAGTGCCCAGGAAAGTCAACAAGATGTGCGTCTAAGACGGTTCCAGCTGCACAAGATGTCTCCTTCTGGCGAGGTGGATGACGATGGCTTCGAAGTGCTGCAATATGACCAACGGGTCATGGCGTTCCGCCGCTGCCAAGACGGTGGACGGTTCTACCCGGCGCGTGTACAGCAGTATATCCCGTTTCCTCGTGAGGAATACGTTGTTCACTTCGAAAGTGGGATCGAAACGATCGACGACGTGTGGGACCTCTTTTCCCTCGATGTCAAGGGAAAGATTGAGGCCCTGCGCAACGACGGCCGGGTGGACGTGAGCGTTGATGCTGGCCAATTGGCAGAAGAGATGGCTGCAAGTGGTGGTGCCCACTTCACTGTAAGCACCCAGTTATCGAAGCTCACCCCGCTGAACGAGTTCACAGCAGAAGTCGACATGGTGCTGGCCCGGCGCTTTGACATGGAGAAAGAAGAGGCTGCGTACTGGAAGAAGCTGAAGCACACGCTGTCGGGTATCACAATCGACATTTTGTCAGCGGCTAACTTGCCGAACGAGTCCAAGCGCCCGGGATGCTTGATCACGATGCTAGGGGACCCCAAGCAGTCGCAGCCCTGGTCTGTCGACTCTATCGGATTTACGGATCAGGGGGAACTGATGGCAAAGCTGTCAATGGTATCTTCACGGTGGCAAGCAGGCCAGCGCCTTGAGTTTGCGATCCCGTTCAGTGACGCGACTCCAGAAATCAAAGACGCGCATTTGTTTCAGCGGAAGCCATTCACGCTTGGGTTTGTGGGCTCACTCCACGAAGCGGACAACCAGGACGGCAATTCCATTCATGCAAAGCAGCTGGAAGAAGACGTCCACGTCCTTGACCATGCCGCGAGTGTCCTGATTCGTGTGGTGGACCAAGGCAACGACCGCGAACCTCTTGCTCGCCACCCCACGATTGGATTCGCGAAAATTGACCTCGCTACTCTGGAGCATGGCGCACAGGACCTCCAGCTGAAAATCATCCCTCCTGAAGAAAAGGAGACACCGTACTACAAGTTTGCGGGCTCAATCGTTTTGAACATCACGTGTTCCGACACATCGAAACAGCAGATGGACGGTGATCCTGCACAATCCATTGCGTCCTCATTACGTGGGGCGGCGTCCAACAGTGACCAACCCCACATGCCTTGGCAGACCACTTGCGGGCTGACCAAGTGGTACCAGAGCCAGCTGGAGATTGATACCAAGGCTGCCACTGCAACTGACCACGATCAAAAGCTCACCAGGATTGAGCGGCGCCAGACACTTCGCACTTCGCTTACACCCGTGGAAAATGCGCAGATTGACGTCTTTCACACCGTCTTGGTGATTGTGATGAAGCGCGTCGTGAACATTGTCCGAGAGATCAAGCAGTTCGAGGAGTTTGAAGCACTTTCGCGAGATGACATGACCAAGTGCCGCCAAATCCATACGGTGAATGCCGATCCAAACAGTGAGTGGCTAGGCCGGACGATGAGCGAGCTGTCCCTGGAAATCCGGAAGGACATTGTCGTCCACCTGGAAATGGAGCTGCTAGATTTGGCAGCAGTAGACACCCCTCGGGTCTACCCATCCGCCGAAGTGTCTCGCGAAAAATGGGTGGAACTGCGGACCACGCGCCAGAAAGCCCTGCAAGCCAAAAGTGGGTTCATCATGCGGGACCGCACAACCACGCTAGCCCTGCAATTCCCGTGCAGCTTTACAGGTGAAGGGATGATCGGGTGGATCCAACGCTCACCTGCTGTTTTGTGGAAGGACCAGTGGACCAAGTACTGCCGAGACCCCGCCGTACAGTCGTCGTGTTTGTTGAATTGGGGCGACCCGGCATTGGAATTCGACTCGGATGCGATCCAAGCGCCTAGCACGCGTGAGTACGCACAGCTCTGGCTTAGCGCATTGTGCGCGGCTGGCTTCATTGAGGATGCCACCCCAGTAGGAGTGCCGCGCCTGGAGATTAGAAAAAAGTATGCTCTGATGGACGACAAGGCCGATCGCTTCTACCGCTTACGAGAGGTGGAGATGTGGCTCGCAAAGCTTCCACGAGACAAGAGCCTCTTTCCGCTGGACCTCGTCCAAGAGGTTGACTGCTATCGAGTTGCACCAGCTGCGACTGTGGCCGCGTCGGTGACAAGGACTGCGACCACAGATGGGAAGCCAAGCGATGAGGGCGTAGCTATGCGTGGAAGCATACGCAACAAGACGTACGCAAAGAAGCTGACCAACTACTGCGACGGCTTTGTGGGCATGCAAACGACACTGTCAAATTTTCTGCTCTCCCCAGAGGTGAAGAAGAGCTCCCTGCTGAAGCCCGTCGCAGAGAAGACCCAACAGCTCGTGAACGAAAGCCTGCTGTGGGATTGGAAGTATTGTCTTTTCGTGCCGTCCCGCAAGTGCCTGTACCTCTACCAGAGTGAGATGGCTGCGACTCCGATCGCGCTGATCGACATGAGCAGCTCAGCGTGCCGGGCGGCATATAACTTCGCCTACGACGTCAAGGGCGGCTGGATGGACATTGCGAATGCCACTGTGTGTTTGCGGGAGCCCAACTCGGAGAAGTTCACACCGATCAGCGCTAATATGCGTGAAAAGATGCTGAAGACCCGAGAGAATGGCGACGAGGTGATGGAATTCAAAACACGCGAGGCCCAGCGGTGGATCCAGGCCTTTGCCCTTGCGGGCGTGCGCGTCGACATGCGCAAGGGGCAAATGGTGCTCATGAAGCGGCTGAATCCGACAGTGCTGCAGCGCAAGTGCATCGAGTACACGACGGAATTCGACCCGCACGATCTTGAGGGCAGTTTCCACCGGGTACTCAACTGCTTCTTCAAGCACCACAATAAGTCCACTCACCAAGAGCACGAGAACAAGCTGCGCGTTCTACGAGCGCAGATGCGAAGCGAGATGAAGAAGCCGTGCGCGGTGGGGGAGACCATCATGGCATACTTCGGGAAAGGCCAAAACTTGAACCCCAAGCCCACAAATCCACGCAACTTTACAGTGGGAGCACTGTACTCAGGGCGTATCATTCGTATTCGCTCGCCATACACGGACACTAAGTACCCGTTCAAGACGTTGTACGATCGCGCGAACGAAAAAGAGGTGCCAAGAGAGCTCGAAGTTCTGCTGATCAAGTACGGAGTTACCGACAAGACATCTTGGCTGAACCTTCCGACATCAAAGCGTGACCTGTTCTTGTTGTACGACGTGGAGTACCGCCACGCCAACGAGATCGTCATCGAGGAAGGACTCATCCGCGAGAATCTTCGTGCAAACGAAGGCGATTTGGACTCCAAGAAGGTGAGCGACAGGTGCACAGATCTCAACTTGCTATTCAAGCCGAACGATCTCGAGGACTGCGTCTCGCGTATGATCACGTACCGCAACCGCCGGAAGCCGCTGGGCTACCTCAAAATCCCGATCAAGATGGTGTCACCGCACCGCGTCATGGATGCGTGGTACCCGCTTGCGCCTGCACACGATATGATTCAGAAGGACAGACTGGGACAGCTGAGAGTGCAACTGAGGCTTGTGCAGACGAAGGAGCTGCTGCGTAGCGACAGAACCCCGGCACTTCTTGAGGACGTCAAGAATGTGACTTCCAAGCAACTCCTATCGCGGATCCCCTCAGTCTCAAAGCACATGCAGGCATTCAAGAACATGTTCATAGCCAAACCCAAACGAAGCGGAACCCTCCCGAGTGGTACGCCCATTATCGCACATGAGCAAACATTCGTCAAAGTTTCCATTTTGGAGGGCCGGAAACTGCTGATTGCAGACACCCGGACGAGCGATCCCTACGTGAAGATTGTGCTATTGAGTGGAGACTCAGAAAAAGAGCACAACACGCAGATGAAAACGGATGTGAAGCCGAAGACGTTGAACCCAAAGTGGCAGAATCAGGAGTTCGTACTGGGGAAATCCGAGCACACGACTGTGAGGGACAAAAAGGCGGTGCTACTTCGAGTTATGGATCACGACCAAATTGGGAAGGATGATCCATTAGGCTGTGTGAAAGTGGAGTTTCAGCGAGGCAAGTCAGGCCACATCACGGGGCTGGTGCTCGTACAAGCCAACTCAAGTGGGGATCCCGTGAGTGAGGAGCTTCTGTTAGACGAGAAGAACCAGGTGAGCGTTGAAGCGATGCTGCTCGCTGATCTGAAGGGAGGCCAGTCGAAAACGGCTTCAGCCAAGAACAACGCTCCTGCTGACGATGGAAAGCTCGGAAAATTGCACTTTGTTATCGAGCTCGTGCACAACGACAACTACGTGGACCCGAACACGTTCGCGAATCCTTCCGAGATGGCAAGCATGGCAAAGAAGCTCGAGACGAAGTTCTCAGCAGAAGTGGCGATCAAGAGTGCTCGGGTCGTCGCAAAAGATGCGGCGTCCAAGCTGACAAACGGTTCTTCAATCTTTGACTGGAGTCAGTACACGTGCACGTTCTTGCCCCACGGAGAAGGAGGGCTTCGCATCCAGTATGACGCCAACATGGAAGACCTCGCGCTGGGAAATCCTCACACACTTGACGATCTACTTCGTCTCTCTGAACCTCTCCGAGCCTCCGAAGCTGCAGGCTCAGGTGGAGGACTGGAAATGTCCTCTTCTTCGCATTGGGGAGCGTTCAAAGTTCTAGGGCGAACGTTCGACATTTCAAAGGTGGCCTACTTTGATGTTCGCGTGATGTCGGATTCGCTGGGCAAAGTATTCGAAGGCAAGTTTGGTCAGTCGGGGGCTTTACTGAAGAACCCGGAACTGAGTGCCAGTTTCCCGGACGAGCTGATCATCTTGAAAGACCAAAGCAACAGCGACCTGGAGATCCACTTGACTGTGGATCTCAATCTGATCGGCATCCTTCGCGCGGAGCGCCTCAAGCGGATATTGTCGGACAGCTTCCGCCTGGTGGGGCTACCTTTTGACGCCCAAACGATGAACAAAAGCAGCGGGCGCAGTGATCCGGCGCAGCTCCAGAACGACGTACAGGATTTCCTGTGGGGAACGTGTCGCACGAGCGTGTTTTCAGGGCGCAATGTGGCCGAAGAGCTCTTAGCCCAGGTGCGATGCATGAGCCAAGCATCGAAGTTGCACTGGCGAGTCACGCCCCAACTGTTGAGCTACATCTTCGACATCGTTTTTGCGGGTGGCGAGAAGGACCGCCTGTCTTTCGCCAACTCGGTGGCACTGGATGATGTGCTTGACCGGTGGTCACAGGTGTTAATCCACGTGAGTGAAGCCAAGAGTCAGCTCGTTGGGCATTTGCACGGAAAAGAGACACCACGGCTGATTCAGATACTCTTCAGCGAGTGTGACTGGACAGGGTTCGAGTTCTCGTCACTCGAAAGCAACAACTTGGAATCGGGCAACGCCCAGCCGTGTGGCCACGGGGTGCAAAGCGAACTGCGTGCTGGGGATCGCGTCAACGCTCTTCTCCCGTTCTACAAGCACCCAGGTGTGGCGGTGGATATCTGCCAATCCAGCGGAAAGTTTGTCGCCGGGACAATTGTTGGAGAGTGTGGTGATGGCCAATATGATGTCGGGTTCAGTGTGGGGGCCAAAATGCGTGAAGAAGGCGACGAGTACGTCTCTGACGATGAAGGATTCCCGCCCTTGCTTGTGGGCGAAACGGTGTTTGTTTGCCCACTCGCCGGTGAAGCATCAGTTGGCACGGAGGCTTCAGGCGACAGTGATTTTCGCCTTCATGATGAGAAGCAGCCGGGGAGGCTGGGAACTGTGAAGCAGCAAGACAAGAAGCAACACCCAGCGGCCCCGTACTTGATTTCGTACTGCGATGAGCAAGAGCCCCGTCAGGAGTGGCGCGCACGCGTGTGCTTGGACTCAATACATTCTCGAGTACGAGGTGGTGACATGAGGATGCAACTCCAGAAAGAAGACTATGTGCGAGTCACGGGGGTGCCAACAATTCCCACCGAAAGTTCGTCGATGGGTTCGTCGTCTCCTGCGGATGCTACTACTGGTGACACGGCAGACAATAATCCCCGATGCGAATCGTCCCGAGTGGGGCCTGCTCGACCAGGCAAAATCGTGCGAAACTACGGCGATGCTAGATACGAAATTGCGTATTTGGATGGGCAATCCCCAAGAAGCGAGCCATTTGTGCCACGGGACCGCCTCCTTCCGATGGTCGAACGCGCGTTGTATGGAGGGACAATCGCTCGTGTTTACGAGGCATCGGAGGCAGCGGATACGCTGTCTTTCCTTGCAACGCGCGCCACAAAGTACGACGTGCTTCTTCTGAACGGCGAGCTTGCAGAGGGCCTGGTTCGCAACCAGCTGCGCCTACAGGAAGAACATTTCGTGCCGGACGCAGCGCTTCTCGGCGCGATCTTTAGCTCTTCACTGGGTGTTCATGATAAACAGACGCATGGCAATGACCAGCCGTCAGCCGAAATGGCCGCAAAGTTGTGCGAGTTGTGGGGAAACGATCAGATCGTGAAGGTGTACGCTATTCTCCCCATGGGGGTAGCATCGGTCCAAGTCCGCGATGCCACGACCAACAAGTTACTCCAGGCGAAACTAATGGAGCGAAACGAGAATCGCCCACGATTCCTGGGCCAATATCACGGTTTCGTCAAGGGCGCGGACCTGTCAAAAACGGAGACTACAAAGCTACGGGAACTGTATGCAGCATCGTGCATCCGTCGCTCAAATAACAGCAACACAAGTGCTGCAGCGAAAGAGGCAGAGTCTTTCAGCGAGGAGAACTGTTTCTGTGTTCTGTTGGCACCGTCACCGCGGGTTGAAATTCACGGGACGATAAGCGTCAGCTCACTGCCCAGCTCCGAGACGCTCTTCAAGACGTTGCTGACGATCGTACTTACGAAACCCACAGCCTTTGTTCGTCTCTTCCAGCGTCTACTACGAGCGGAGTGCAGTGTCAATCTCCCGCTCAACCGGAAGGAACGGCTGGTCATTATTCAGGGAGCGGAGGTGTGTTTCTATAACAAGCTGGCTTGCAACGTGGAGATGAGTAGCCTGGCCTCAACGTGTAGTGGGCAACTGGAAGGCGACACGACAGCAACTGGGGCTGGTATGAGTAATGTGCCGCTGCGTCATGTTAGCATTGCCATCAAGTTCCAGCTTTCCCTCCCGCACAATGACCGTGGGAGCCTCGCTGACGCTGTCAGAGTTGTGTCTCAAGATGCCACCGAGATCCTGAGCCGGGTCGTTGAGATCGACTCGCTCGATCTTGAGAGCAGTGCGCACTTTGCTTCAGCCGGTGCGGAAGACGTAGAGCAGGGACTGTGGACCTTTGAAACCAGCAAGAACAAGGTCAAGGCGCCTTCGAAATCGCGACTCGCTGTCGAATTCATGGACCGGCATGGCAAGAAGGGCTCTGAGCCCACGCTTTCTCTGGAGTTGCTATCGTTGGATGACGTTCGCCTTAGCGCACTCGACATTGGTGGAAGTGTGCACGAACTTCGCTTTCCGATGGACAAGATTTTGGTGGAGACGAATCTACGCCGCCATCTCTCGCCGTTCATCGAGGCCAAGGTTTTGAGTGGCCCGCACTACCTTGAGGCGGAGCACGTACAGCAGCAGCAGGTTAACAGACGCGGGCGACGGGACAGTCTCATGCTCACGGCCCCAACGATGATGCTGAAAACAAACAGGCTAAAGAATGGTGATACAGTGCCACCGTCATACGAGCTTCAGTATACCGAAAGCAAAACGGAGAAGCGTGCAGGCGGCTTATCTAAGAGCGCAGTGCGGGTGTCTCAGTCCGAGATCAAGTGTGACGCTTTACGCGTGCAGATATTGGAGGCAAGTCAGCTGAGACTGAAAGAGAAGACTGGTACCAGAAACCTTTTGGTGGAAGTCCTGCTTGTGTCAAGCGACTTCCAGCCCCAGCTAGTCAGCGACCGTGCAACCACGACGCCATTTGGACTTGTGCTTTCAGCAACGGGTGAAATTTGCAAGGACATGCAGAGCACGGCGTACCCACAGAACTCGACGTTCACGCTCGTCAGCAGCGCAACAAAGACGACGTGGGTGGCCGACAAAAAGATGCCAGCAAACGTGACCTTCCAATACCCAGCCGTAGATTTACAGCGCATATCGGGGGTGAAGATCAATCTTCTAGAAGCGAAAACCAAGGCGCACATCGGAGCGACTATAATTCCCATGGACCAGATCGCCAACCATCTCACAACAACTGATGGAAAAGAAGCTGGTGTCACCCCCCTGAACTTCAGTGTGCGACGCGAAGAGAACGGGCGACTGCGTGTTGTGGGGAAGATATCGCTGCGCATCGAGCGCTCACAAAGCTTTGGCGTGGGAGGTGTTGTGCACGCGAAAAGACTAGAGAACGAAGCTCATGCTTGGCGTATCTCGCCGTTCGAGTTGTTGGCAACGACTCTCAATCAACATGAAGACAAGCTCACGCGCGGCTTGCTGACCTCTGGGCCAGCCGTATTGTGTGGCGGGAAGACCTTGCTCCAAGACCCTATTGAGCAGGAGCTGCAATTGCAGAAGATCGCCAACGTTATGATGATCTCACATGCCATGAAGCTCATATACGCCATCAAGGCGGCGCCTCCGGCGTCCTCTGTTTCAGGCAGCAGTATTACTGCTTTCAAGGGCGGATCGGAGGTTTCGCTCGGGCGCATTTCTTCTCTCGCGCTGGACCAGCTGCGCCACACCCTGCAGTTCACCAAGTGGTTCGTGGAAGACACTGCTTCCGAACTTGGGTTACAACGCTATACGACGTGGAAACGTCTCCCGTGGTCATCTGACCCGGTTGACAAGATCAGCGACCAAGCTAATCGTGAGGATTTGGTGATTGTGGACCCTAACGTGGCCACGTCGGCTCAGAGACTGCGTCGCACAATCTTAAAGTTGCACCACATGTATCTCCACCGTCTAATTCCGACACTTCAACGTCTGCACGAGCTGGATGCTATGGGGGACTGCATCAACGTAGCCGCAGGCGAGCAGCTGCTGGAATTCTTCGAGGAGGAAGTGGACGACCTGGAAGTCGAAGACCAAGAGGTCTACCTTCGCGTCTATCAGCGACTTCGGCTCGTGAAGATGGCTCAGGTGCTCGAGGATATCATGCGCACGACTGTGCGTGTGAAGGTTATGGACCAGGACCCAAGCATTGGAGACGATTTGGTCGGCGTCGCCTTCATCCCGCTGTTGGACCTTCTGGATCAGCAGCAGCATGATAACATGTACCAGCTCAGCTTGCCTCGAGGAACAATCATGACCAACAATAGTTCTCTTCAAGCAGCCAATCGTGCACTTGGGGGCCTTATTGGATCGGTCGGAACAACGGTCAACGCGCAGACGGCAATCGGAAAACAGGACAGGCATATCAACTCGGGGAAGGTGCGATTGCGACTCCAGTTGACGTACTCCGAGAGCTCGTTCCTTGAGCAGGCAACACAGGTTTACAAGGTCATGAAAGCCAAGTATATCGCGCAGCATGAAGCCGCACGGCGCTGCATCAATGCTGCTGTCGTGCCGGCGCAGCGCCGTCGCTGGATGACCATCAAGGGCTACTTAGACGAGCTTACGGCACAGGCTAACGGGAAACTGCACTGGGAACGTACGCCAGTGCTGTTGAATCTCGTGTGGGACATCTTCGCCTCCCATGAGGGCTCGATGTCGCCTTCCCGGAAGAAGATACTGGGGAGCGCAGACGAGCGGGAGTATGTTCAGACCCTCGCTCAAAAGTCAGACGAGTACAGAAACATTGTGGTGCAGGTGCACATGCGCTGGGCAAATCTGCAGCCCAAGCTGGAGGAGCTTGTAGTCATCCAAGCAGCCGCCCAGATCCACGCTGAGCGCACTCCAACACTATTAGTAGAGATCGAGAATGAAGTGGAAGGGCTGGACGTCGGCCTCAGCACTGCGTGGCAGCAGGTGCACCAGAAGTGGATGACGCTGCGCAACGCACTGGATGAGCTCGTACAGATGGAAACCGACAAGCTGCACCTCGGAAATGCACCGCAACTACTAAACCTAGTGTCGCAGCGCTGCAGCAAGGGACTGAGCAACCGTTATGCCGAGGCGGTAGCGAACGTGCAGTTCCGTTGGATGGCCATAACGCAGCCCAATGGTCCGCTGTGCGAGCTGCGTTTGATGGAGAAGAAAGGCTTGCACTGGCGCCGCACTCATGAATTGGTGTTGCTTCTCAACGAACAATGTGAGGGGTTCGCGGACGTGGACGCCAGCACATTGGATACTGTGAAGAAGCGCTGGGAGCAAGTCCAGGAATGGCTCGACGATGTCGTGCTTATGCAGTTGCAGCACACGATCGACTGCGAAGTCACGCCCTTCATCCTCAAGAAGATGAACCTCCTCGACCAGTCACTGACCGCACGGGCTGGGGAAACCCGGAAACTCGGCGACAAGCTACTGCACGCTGGGCCAGTTTCGCCAAAGATGAAAGGTGAATCTCGCTTCCTATCGCGAGGATCATCGAGTTTGTCTGAACTTCGGGAAGGCGAAGGCGTCACAAAGGCGAGCAGCGGCTCACCAATGATGACACGCCAATCGTCCAGCGTATCGGAATCTTCTACCGCGGAGAGCGTCGAGGAGGACGTCGGTCGGTTGGAAGGCATCGCCGAGTGGTATGCCATCGAGGAGGCCAGATACGAGCTGGAGCGGATCCCGTACCACCGCATCACGACGGACGCAGATCGCAGTAATTGGTTGGCGTACTCGCGGGACGGCAAGGACACACGTCTAATCATCACGCAGGAGGAAATGGCCTTCAATGCTGAGAACGTGCGGCTGGCACTCGAAGACCGCGGTGTGATCCCGAAGACTTCGAACTTCGACCCCAATTCTGGTCCCGATGCGAACCGCAAGGCGAGTACCCACTCCGCTTCGACGACAAGCGCGTGGATCTCCCCTGCAAATGCTGCTAGACCAGGTGCTAGTACACAAGCGATGAAGCTTCCGAAGGAAGTGCTGAAGGAGATCATGGAGCTGGAGCGCACGTTAGAAAGCTGTCCCGGTGACGGGTTGCACTCGCAAACTGTGGCGAATCCGGAGCGTGTGGCAGAGCTGTACACAACAATCGAGAGTCTCGGAAAGACGGATTTGCTCTGGAAGGTGGACCACGCCGTGAACACGAACCGCGAACTGGAGGTGCCCACCAACTTCGTGAAGCTGCTAGACGAAATGAAAATTCGTCAGATCCCGACGAGCGAAATGGAGAACCTGGCGCGTGCGCTCACCGTTTGCGTGCAGAAGGAGGCACTAGCCAAGGTGGGGATCGCCGTACCAGCCTCAGCCAACTACACCACGGTACTGGCGCTCATGCACCGCCACCAAGTGAAGGACGTCATGTTACCATCAGACACCGCCACCATTCAATCGCTGCTCCAGGAGCGTGGAATGGACCGCAAGGGCGAGCCGGTACTGTTGCGTGGAATCCGCATCGGCACGCAGGCCTCAAGCAGTGCAGACAGCTTTGTGAGCGGTACGAGCACCTCACGCCAAGCTTCTCCTACGAAGGCAAAGTCTCCCACATCGCCCTCCAAGACTGGGACGCTCAACACGGGGCTTGGTATTATCGACACGCAGGTGGAGCTGCTGCGCAAGTCGCTGCTGCTCGAAGCGTTGCGTAAGCGGAACTCGCTCGTGCGTACGTTCCCCGGTGAGTCGCGTGTACTGGATGAAGAAAACGACGATGGAACAGCCACAGCTGCTGGTACCTTGGCCGCGATGGAAGCCGAGAGCACGGAAGTGGACCTGAGCGGCGATTACTTGACGCTCGTGGAGCGATTCCAGCACCTCCTGGTGCACGAATCGTACACGAAGCGACTTGCGCAATACGCGGCATTGGATCGCTGCATGCGCGCGCTGTTGAGCGTTCCGCGTGGCCAGATTGTGACCAAGGAGGACATCGCGTTGGTACTGCACACGCTCAACAGCCGAGACGCGGAGGGTGGCAACGGATCCAAGAACTACCGCCTCCCCTTGGAGGCGTTCACTCGTGAGGAGCTGCTGGCGGCGGCACAGGCTGGAGCAATTCGCGAGCCAAGCGAAGAAATGCTGGCATGCTGCCCTCGCGGCAAGAATGCACGCGCCATGGCCTACTACGCGGCCGTGGTCTACGCGGCCAGCGTGTTCCAGGACGCCACGAGTTTCCGCTCGCGTGTGGACCCAGTCTCGCAGCAGCTGCAGGACGCGTTCCCGTTCGAGGAGCGCAGCAGCGTGGACGGTGCCGCTATTCCCAAGGACCGGAGCCACATGACCCTGCGGCAGTCGGTCGTGGACTGGCTCATGGGCTCGGAGGCTTCCATCATGCGAGTGCAGCGACGACTGAGCGCTGGACGGCGCCAGAGGCTTCTGTGGGCATCAGCAGCTTTCACGTTGCGCAACCGCTGGCTGCAGCGCGGCTCTGGTTGGTGTGACGGTGCACTGGAGGGTGTGGGTGTGGCGAAGCTACTGCAGCGTTTGCTACTCTTTGAGACGGCCAACAAAATGCACATGGTGCAGACAGAGGCATTGCTACGAGAGGTTCGGGACAAGTGCTCCAACCTGCGCGCGCGTGAGAAGAGCGCTCAAGAGGTACTGGAAGCGCGCTTCCAGTCCAACAAGGAGCTGCTGGAGCAATTGGTCACGCACGCTGAGCGCTGTCTCAACGACCGCAAGCTGCACTCGGAGGACACGCCGGCGCTGCTGCATGTGCTGGAGCAGGTGTGTGTGGTTCCCAGCAGTCTGAACGCGCGCCACCGTGAGGCCTACCACGTGGTGACGTCGCACTGGCTGCCACACCGCCAGCGCCTCGCGGAGCTGGTACAAATGCACAAGGAAGGCACCTTCAGTATGAGTCGCACTCCCGAGCTGCTGGGTGGTATGGCTTTCCACACCGAAGGGTTGGCAGGGTCCACCGCCCTGGACAAAGACAAGGTGGGGGCCACGGCCGAGGCCACGGTGGCTCCCGAGCACCAGCAGGCCTTCATGGACCGTAAGCAGGACGAGGTGCGTCGCGGGCAGCGCAAGATGCCGTCCAACCTGCATCTGGACTTGGACGTGAGCGAAGGCGAAGGTGCAGAGTCCGAGAACGCAGCGACCACCTGGAAGGAGCTGTCACCGTCCAAGCGCGTGACGCAGCCATTGTCACCGCATGAGAAGAGCACGAGCTGGAAATTGCTGGCAAAGGCTGTGACTGCCAGCGCTGTCTTCGCGGACGGTAGCAGCTCCTCGAGAGTGAGCAATCTCGCCGCCGTGGAGCTTGCGAGCAAGGACGAGGCCCATCGACGCAAGTCCTCGCTGGGCGATGAACTCAAACTGCTGCTGCGTTCACCTACCAAGTGGCTTATGAACGAGCTGCCGGGCGAGAATCAAGGTGTGGAGCAGCGCATTCGACCGGAACACTTCTTCCCGCAAGTCGTCAGTCTCCAAACTGACAGTGCCACCACCTCTGGGTCCACCCAGTGAGTGACGATCTCTTGGGTGTCGGACTGCATCGTGCTGTCCAATCGAGACAGCAGGCGCATTGCAAGACTGTGTCTTGGGCGTCGTTGCATGCTTCTCCCTTTCATATGTGGCCTGGACTTTTCCTTGCTCCTTTCATTTGAATACATCCCATTTGCATTCTTCGTTAGCGAGTCGCTTACGGTAATTGGAAGCAAACTGGCGTCGCATACGCTTGCTGCATCGATGTATTAGCATTGATGGAAGGAGGGAGAACAATCGCAGTCCCCCTCTACTTCTCTTTCGTGACACGCATCTCGCGGTTGAGGTAGTAGCCTGACTTGTGCAGGTACGTGTGCGGCAGTTCGATGGCACGATTTTGCTCCAGCACCTACAACCACGTAGCAGCACAAAAGAGAGGTCAGCTGCACGTTCAGAGTACTTTCGAGGCATGTGAGCATTCTAGCGTGAGCGGAAGGACGAGCGTACCCGGTTGGAGAAAACCTCAAAGTCGTCCTCGGTCATAGGGCCGTAGAGCAAACTCCACTTTCCATCCAGGAGCACAAAGTAGTAGCGCTCGTTCTCGCCGTGCTCGTACCAGCCTTCTTCACCCTGAATCGTGCCGGCACAGGCGTTGAGGATGCCGCTCGAGTTCTTGTTGCTGTTGCTCTGCTTCTTGCTGCCACCCAGGAACGACCGCATCTTGTCCCCGATCTGTTTGCCCAGGTTGCCCCGCCCACTCTGTTTGTGCGAGCTGGAGCCTGTGCTGGCCCCGGCACGCCCTTCATCATCCTTGCGGCTCGTGTCCTGACGCGACAGGCTCGTTGCGCGGCCTCCCGACGATCCGTCGCTGTGCTCCGTCTCCAACTTATTGTCTCGCGATGACGTGGGTGTCGCAGCAGATTGCGCCGTCCCTGAGGCAGCACCGGTCTCGCCCTTGACGTCCAAGCTTGCCACACCTTCCTCCACGCTCTGCATGGCGGCCGCCTGCCGCTTTTTCTCAGCCTTGCGCGCTGAGCGGGAGCCGTCATCCGGGTCCGACTCCCCCTTGTCGCGTCGCTTCTTGCTGTGCCGACCGCGCCGCCTGTGATCGCTGTCACTGTCCTCCTCCTCACTCGAGCTTCGGCGTTGCTTGCGGCGGCGACGACGCCTCCGTCGCCGTCGGGAACTGGCGTCCGAATCGTCAGAAGAACTCGAGGAGGATTCGCTATCGCTGGTACCGCGACCTCCACGCCGGTGGCGACGGTGGCTTCGACCGCGGCGGTGGCTGCGTCTCCCGTCCTCGCTGTCGCTGGACTCGCTGCTCTCGACGTCGCGGTGTCGCTTCTTCTTGTTCCCGTGCTTGTTCTTCTTGGGTCGTTCCCCAGTGTCTTCGGGTGCGCCTCGGCTTCTCGTACTGGCCAGTTGGTCTTCCTCTCGAGGGGTAGCTGCACTCGTTCCAGCACCACTTTCCTCCGCTTCGGCCCGGTGCTTGCGGTGCTTTTTCTTGCTCTTGCGGGGAGACTCGGACTCGTCCTCCGCGCTAACTTCTTTGCGTGGCGAACGAGCCGGCACGGGTGCGATCTCATCCACGTCGCTGGCGTCCTGGGCCTCGCGCCGCTCCTTGTGCCGTCGCTTCTCCTTGCGGTGCTTCTTGCGCTGCTGCTTGTCGGTAGCTCGCTGGGCCTCGTCGCCGTCACCACCGCCCTCCGCTTCGCCGCTCTCGTCCAGGAACTCGAGATAGGACGACGGCACGTAGCCTACCACGTCCCCAGCTTCGCACTTGAGGTAGCCTGTGCGTTTGGAAGAGAGCACCTTCACCACGTCCCCAGTCCGCAGGGATAGCTCCTCCTCGCCTGAGGCCTTGCGGTCGCGCACCACTCGCGCCAGATTCCCCTCCCCGTCCTCCACGCCACTGCGAGCGGTTGGACGCCCAGTGGTTGGCGAGCGGCTCGTAGCCGGAGGTGACGGGCGGGCGGAGCTATTGAGCTCGATGTTGTCGGCGTACGTCCTGGCACTCCCACCTCCGAGCGGAGTGTTGGAGTACGCGTCGATCGAGTCATTCGTGAGGCCCTGCACCTGGCGGATGGTCTGCTTGGGCTTGGTAGTGAGCGCCGGCAGCATCTTGGCCAGATGAAGCCGTGCACGGAGCTTCTCGGGCCAAGGAGCGCCTAGCCAAGACCCAGAGCGAGGCCGTACGTGACTTCTGACTGTCGTCCCTAGCTCGCGTCGTCCGCCAAATGCGTCGGCGCGAGGCCGCAGTGGCACGGCACAACCTCGTCCTCGACCCAAGAGGCTGTTACCGCTCAACCGACGGAAATAGGCGACGACCCTCGTCTTCGAGGCTTTAGAAGTCTGACTGCGTTTAGGAAGGCGGGAATGGGGATCTCGGGCCTGGAATAACCGGCGCACGGGGCTGCGATGTCTGCAACGAGAACCTGAAGGCAGTGCCATGGCCATGGCCATACCGCAGCTTCAGGAGTCGGCGAACGAGTGGATGTTTCGCTGTTGTGGACAATTAAAGCTCAACATGGCCGAAGCGCAAAGACGTCTTGGTAAGTTGCAGCCTCAGAACGGAACGACCCCGTGAGTTTGCAATGCTCTCCACCGCCGCCTTGAAGACGACAGACTCTGCATTCCCCACGTTGTCTTAGGACACGGCTCCCAGCGCCTTGAGCGCCGGCAGCAGCTCGTTGGTGCGGTGGGGCGTCTGCAGTTCCGAGTTCCCGCCCGCAGACTTGCCGCCGATGAAGATATTGGGCAACGTGCGCTGGCCTGCAGTAGCAAAGATTTAGTAGTTCGCGTCAGTCGAGCGACAGCAAGTCCATCAAAGTAGAGCATGCAACAATCTACGCACCGGTGAGATCCGCGAGCGCGCCTTGCTGCTCGCCGCCGTCTGCCACCTGGTCCAGCTCCACGCGCGCGAAGGCCACGTCCACCCGCTGCAGCAGCGCCTTGGCTTTACTTCAGTACGGGCAGTAGCTCTCGCTGACGACCACCACACGCGCGCTGGCCGCCTTCTTCTCCACGCTCTGCTTTACGCTTGCCATTTTCACTTCTTGTATCGATTGCACCGCGAGGTCAGCTCAGCCAGGAATGTATCTGGGGGCTCAAACCAGTAGCATGGGGTCG
>JAADYJ010000406.1:0-22243 GCA_023338205.1 Halophytophthora polymorphica
CGGCAGGTGGTAGAGCGCGAGGGTGTAGACGCCGTAGATGCCTGCGCATGCGAACTCGGCGTACTCGGCGAAGACGAGCACCTCGGATGCGAAGAGCAGTTGGAGTGTCTGCGCGAGAAGCTTGGCGTTCTCTCGATGTGGAATGTCGATATCATCGATTCGCATATGTGGCAGCACCAGTGTAGTATCGACGGGAGCTGTGGTGGTACTGGCAATGTCCGAAAATGGTTCCGCGATGATCACAGCGACAGCGGAAGAGGATAACCTGCGTCGTCGGCGCTTGACAGCACGGGATTGTGTGCTGATGGGGGTGATTCGCTTCTTCTTGCGCTCAGGTGGATCTATCGGCAACGATGAGCCCACCAGGTAACTCCCAAGAAATGCGTACGGCTTTGGATCAAGCATGGAGCGCATGAGGGCATCGCTCGCATCGAAAACACCAGGGAAAAGCGCTCCTTCCATGATTTTGAGTGACGTCGCGATGGCTTGTCGGCCGTCCACGACAAAATTGTGCTGCAAGTAGAATCGAGCCTCAACGAGGCCCTGAGCTAGATCCGCAATGATGAGAAACACACCAATCTCTGGGGCCCGGGCTCCTTGCAAACACACGTTCTGGAAGAGCAAGCCAAAGATATCCACCGTGCACACCGTCATGTCCGTGCTGATATCGCTGAGGCAGTCTGTGAACATCCATATCCAGCGCTTGAGTGCTGCACGGGCCACTGGAAGCGTCAGCGTAATAATGACCTGGCCTAGTGAGGACGAGCGTTTGAAAACGATGGCCACAGCTTTGAAGACGATGAGCGCCGAGATCTGCGCGCAGAAAAGCGGGAGGCATTTGCGAAACCGAGAGTAATAGTACCGCATTCGCGCACCCAGCACGAGCGGATGAGAAACCATCGATATTGCGATGATAGAAGGCACGGTCACGGCGCCTCGAAACGGGATGGGGTATCGCCAGAGCGTCGCAACGAGTGTCATGATAAGCTCGTTGGCGCACGCCGACAGCAAGGCTAGAACCATGGCCTCTTTGAGTGAGAAATGCTTGTCAGGAATACCCATTGTGCAGCGAACGACAAGCATCAGGCTGAAGGCGACGGCAGCGTTGGCGAGCATCGCTTGAGCTATGTATCCCCAGTTCTCAGTGATATCCAATAGCGGGCTCTGAAGCGGGATGACACTGAGCAGCAGCATGACCAAGAGACTCGGCGCTGGAGTCAGCACCACCACCATAAACACTCGTAGCGGACTCACCACGCGCTGGTATTTGTCGAAGGACAGCAACTTGTCAACCGTGTATCGTCCAAGGTAACGAGGTGCGCTCTTGGAGATGTAACATCTGCGCAATGCGCGCTGGGCTCGTTTGGATACTTGATCATCGTCCTCATGCCCCTTGCTGCTGTAGGTTGAATTCTTCCGACCTAGCGATGCGAGCAATCGGGGACTGAAGCTGTGGCTAGAGCGGCCTCTTTTAGCTGGTGTGAGCTTCGAGTTGCTGTTTTCGCCACTTTGTGTGGCGAGTGCCGCCAGTCCTGTTGCAGCTCGTACCAGCGTACCAGTACCCGGATTCGCGTGCCCAACATCCAGCGCGCCGGTGCTGCTGCTGCGGATGTGTGGAGCACATGACTTCATCGTCTGGTGGAGGCTAAATGACGACGACAGCGGTTCAGCACTTGATGTCGGCAGGGCTGTGCGAACTAATACTGGCACCTTGGACCACAGGTTATGTATATGTTTTGGCGAGGTCGTTTAGCGCCAGGCTTGCAGCTTCTGCTGGGATAGTATGAGCACCAGGCGCACCAAGTGCGGTGTTTCTGTGGTCCCAATTTCGGCCGTTGCAGACTCGCTCTGAGGCGAGAATAGCTCGAACTGTACGCACTATATCGAGCCGCCCAGATCGAGGAGATGCGTTCCTATCTCGGTCCAGGATATCAGTCGAATGGTCATGAAGCGGTTTGTTTGCGAACGATGGCCGCATTGCATGGAGAAGAAAAAAACATCATGCAGTGGCTTGCTCACGGAATATTTGTTGTTCGCCAGCGTCTATCTGATGGTGTTGGTGAAACCCACGCCCTCGCTGAACCAATTGGATGGGGGTGGGTGTCAGAAATGTTAGCGCTCCGAGGTCTCGTCTAGCAGCCTGGGTGTCTGAGCTCTAAATCCTGCATTGGTCGGTGGAAGAAAACCGATTTGGTGTTTGCCGTGATCTCTTTTATCGAGACCTGATTGGGGTACTTAATTGTGTCAAGGCCTTGTGTGCTGTACTTCAGCATGGCTGACAAGACCGCAGCCGAACTTCGTTCTCCAAGTATGGGTTCTGGCCCGCCTACCTTTCTTGGAACGCTGACAACACCCCCCATAGTGCCGTGCATGATGGCTTCTCCGTACTGCATCGTAAGGTGCACCAATTCAGGCAGCCAATCCTCTCTCTTCTGCAAGCTAAGCAGAGGTGGATACCAATACGAAGAGGGCAGTTTACTGGGGTGCTGGAGAGCACGACGTGGTGAGCATTAACGAATGCCAGACCATAGGCGAGTCTCACCGTGTGGGCCGGATGAGGAGCCCGGGGTGATGCTGTACCTTGAGCAGCGACTGATAACGGGTGTGTCGACAGTGGGTAGCAGTAAGTTCTTCCTTTCATGTCAAATATGCACCCCTTCCATCGCGTTTCGCAATGCATTCATGGAGTAGTCCTCGTTTTCAACTCGACGCAGTTGCAGTCTGAAGTCGCACGAGCCTTCAAGGCCTCATTCCCCCCTCAAGGAACCACACACTGCAGATCTCATCACTAACCACACTGCATGAGGTCGGCCCACGTCATCTCGGAAGCGTTGACGCGCCGTAAGAGTTTCAAGCCACCAGTGAACTCGTTGTGCTCGCCAACCACGGCCACAGGGAGCAGCATGACGTGGTTAGGCTGCACCAAAGACTGGTAGTAAGCCAGTTCCGTGGTCTGACCATTTCCGCTGAATTTGGTGCGGAGATACACGAGCGGGTCGCTCATTACCACGAGGTTCATAAAGGCCACGTTAGCCTCCATGTCGTCTGAGCGCCCGTGGAGGCAACGCATGTGGTGCTGGATATACCGGAACATATTTACTCCCATTCGAGCGGAGGGAAGGTCGAGCATGCGGTTGCGTTCCTGGAAGCGAGTGCGGAGCTCCTCGGGTTGGAGAGGCTGAGTGTCCAATCTTTGGTTTGCCTCCGCTTCAGGTGATACAGCTTGTCTGTTTCTTCCACTGAGCGCCGGGTACGAGAGTTGCCTCTCGCAAATGCAGAAGAAGTCGCTTGTCCAGTAGACGCACATGCTCACGGCGGGCCAGAGCACACCTGCAGAGTAGGACACAGGCGTGGGTGCGAGGAAAAACAGGCGCCAGTAGTTACGAACCTTGCGCTTGCTATACCATATCTCCAGCACCAGCACACGTAATGCTCCGATGATGGCGATTATCCCGACCATGCACACAAGAAACTTGAGGTCAATGAGTATACCACCGAGAAGCACGCTTCCCTTGCCGCGATGCGCAAAGCTGTTCTGGTACTTGATCGTAATCCAGGAAATCGCCGTGTTGCTGGGGAGTTCGTCCACAGACATGATCTGGGCTGAACGAAAAACCGTCGATCGGTACTGCGCGAATAACGTGATACTCGAAAACATACTGAGCATGAACTCTGGAACACCGACGATTCCCTCACTCAAATGTTTGCAGTTTGTCCACCGCTGCGACGTCATGGCTTTCACCGCGACATGCCACACGAAGCTGTAGATCCACACGTTGCGCATTTGGATGAAGGCGTAAGAGATGAACTGCTCGAGCTTCAGGTTGAGTACGCCGCCCTGCGAAATGAATTGGCGCTCCAGGTCCTGATATGTCACCGGCGAATCAATCAGATGCGCAAGCGCGTAGCATGTCACCGGGAACGAGCTACCATACACGACGCATTGCATGGGCGCCTTCATGAACAAGTGGCAGGCTTTGTGTAGCCGGTGCCGTGTCAAAACGCCCTCTTCTGCTGACGGTGTTCCGTACACATGGTAGCAACTAAACATCAACCCGAAGGCACGCATGTAAAAGTAAATCTGACCGATCATTCGCAGCGTTGCCACCCACTTGTACCAGTGATCCGTATCTGCGACCATAATGCCAGTCTCGTAGCGATAGTCATCCACGTATACGGTCTCACAGACGGAGGGCAACTCAGCAGTGCATTCTCGAGCGCGGATAATCGCACTCACGTCAGACCGCCGGATCCCGACAGAGGAGATACCTCCTCGGCAGACCTGATTGTCTTCTTGGCTCTCTAGGAACGTCAGATCCACGGTCATGTTCGGATAGCGGGCTTGCACATCACGAACCCGTTGCATCGAGTGCACGTATAGAAGCCCAACGCCTTGGCATTCAGCATCTCCAGAAGGACAGGAGTACTGGAAATTGGTCCAGAGCTCCCGGCAAAATCGCGGACTGCGTGCCTTGCTACCGTTGGGCGGGAAGCAGATAACGCGCACATCACCGGTGAGGAGCAGCTCTGGCGAGTAGTAGAGTGCCTGGTTTGTGCGCCAGTTATTGTTCACAAAGAGCCTGGGGAGCAGATAGTGGTGCAGGCGGTCGAGATATTTGCTTTCCGTGCGAAGTGATACAGCGATCGGCCCTGAGCCGCGTCGAATATGTTGTTCGAGCCTATCACGCTTGGAGCCCTTATCGGCCACTGCTTGGACAAGGGTGTCGATCATTTCAAAGGCTACGTTTCCGCTCAGGTATTCGTCGGGGCACGAACTTTGGTACAGCAGACACGTAGGGAAAGCCGGGAGCGCGTAGTAGTGTGCGAATGCGCGCCAAGAGGTGGACGTGGAGTCAAACTTGTAGCTCCAGACACGCGCCGCAGCGTTGTCGTTAGCGGCCTCCTCCTTCGTCAATGCCAACACCGAGTAGTTCCAGGATGAACCGAAGCTTACCACTTCGTCCGGCTCGAGGGCCGGATAGCTGGCAGGCAGATCTTTCATGCCGAGGCCGGAGCGAAAGACATCCGAGAAGACCAGCGTGAGTGAGACCAGACCAACGAAGAAGCGCACCAGGGAGAATGGGAGATCTCGCTTGAACACGGTCTCTCGAGCGACACGCTGCCGCGCCAGTGTGGCTGTGATAAGCGCGGACGGGCTCGTGAGGTCTTCGTTGCTTGGGCCATTTGGGCTCTGACTCTCGGTCTGCCAGCGAGACAGCGCAGAGGTCGACAAGTTACCTGCGCGGGTCGGCTGTGTTACCGCTATAACCCGCACGGGTGCCGACGGCGTGGCAGACATGGCGGGGCACACGGACGCCAGATAGAGCGAAGCAAGCAAAAGGCAGCAGACAGCAGACAGACAGCAGGCAGCAAGCCGATGCGGCGTTTGCCTCCGCAACAGCTGCAAGCACGGAGAAGTCGATTATGACCCCGGAAGGACCGGAACAGCAGCACCGCGACCTCGCTATTTTTGCTCGGGGGCGATTGGTCCTGCAGACTATGATTATCGAACTTGCGCAACCGCTGAAAACACACCGCCATCCCCCAGTTTCTTGACCTAGAGCCCTTTGTTGCCTGGTAGTACCTTGTCAACTCTCAATGGCGCGTGGGTGCGGAGCACCTCGACGATCCTACACGATGTGGAACACTGTCACAGGCTGAGGGTCATCCAGCGTCTCGTACTCGAAGCAAACCACTACGAAATCACGGGCTTGAATCTTCGATGGGATGCCGTGACAAGTGCCACAAGCGTAAGAAAGTACCGGCAAGTGGAAATGCCAAGAAGTCCAATCGGGCACGGTGCATGTGGATGCCAGGATCTAACTGCTAACGGCACAGCGATGCCGCGTTCAACTCCATACCAAGGGACGGGAGGCCAGGCGAGGTCGGGTTTTCGCACAAGCGGGATTAACACACTCGAGGTATGAGCGTTCGCAGGATCGAACTCAGTTATGCAGCGTACGATTTCCGGTCGGGTTTGGCAGTCAGCAGGGCTCCACGCTGCGAAGGAGGTTCGCACAACCAGTTGAGCAGCAGCTGCAATAGAACCACGTTTGTTCACGAGATCAGCTCAGCCAGAAATGCCTCGTCGTAGGTGGGGCGCTCGAAGACAGCTTCAATCCGGTTGCTGGATTCCCAGCGATGCCACGCCTCGAATCGAATCCTTCGTACGAAGTCGAGTATAGCGGTTGCAGATGCTTGCTGCAGAGCGCTGGTACAAGAACACAGGCTGGTTGGCCATGTGCTTCTCAATGCTCTTCCACACTGCTGTCTTGCGGACACAGTCGGGGAAGTCGGCCGTCTCCTGCAGGATGAAGGCGCCTTCATCAGGTGAAAAGCGTGGCCGCGATCGCTTCTTGAACTGTGTTGCTCCCGGAAGGCCTTGGATGGCGGGGCATGTGTCGACATGCCTGCGGCAACGCCGCACGTCGCTGTGGGTGTAGACGTCTCGCTTGCAATGTATGCAGGTCCCGTCCTCGACCACCGTCGTGGTCCCGAACACCAACGCCCAGTCCTGCGACGGCTGGCCCTTGGTTGGCTTAGGCCGGCGCCAAAGGATCGAGCGCAGGGTGATCTCGTCGCGTGCCACTTGCGAGGCGTTTGCCACAGTCTTCGACACCTTCCGCTCTGCCACGTACCCACGCTTGAGGGTTGACCATTCGGGGTGGTTTGGATGGAAGTCGGCGAGAATGGCGATGGGGCATTCCCCCACGGCCTCGAACGTCGGGCACCTCGGCGCCCGCACGCGCACCATGGTTATCTCCCGCTCAGTGGCCTCGCACTCCTTCACGTGGTCTCTCATGAGCTGGCCTTCGAAGGCCCCAGTGCCCGGCTGCATGTAGTCGACTCGCATCTGCAAGATTGGAAATTTGCAGACACTCATACGCAAACACCTTGCCAGCGCAACAGGAAGCTTACCTCATGCTGTCTGCCGTCCACCTCGATGCACAGCTTCAGTTCGTGGTTGTAGATGCCAACCTCGCAGCCGCAGACCATTCCGCGCCATTTCTCGAACAGGCAGCAGGAACTTCACGATGTAGGCGGCCTCGGCCTCCGACGCCGTACCCCTGCATTTGCAACCGAGGTTGTATTTCTCCTGATGCTGCGGGCCTGATTGGCTATTGAGTGGATTTAGATGCCGTCAGATTTGATAAGAACCCCTCGTGCTGGCTTCGGTATTGCCCATAGAAATGCACCGTCCGCGGCTGACCGGGTTGTAACCCAAACGCGCTTTTCCCGAAAACACGGAGAAGCATGAGGCCGCAGAGATACCAGACTATCATGGTCGAGTTTATGGCGTTCCGCGACAGCGACGCCTTCAACGAGGTCAACTCTCTCTCTCTCTCTCTCTCTCGGGAAGCCTTGCTAGCCATCACACCCGCAGACATCTGCCGCTGGATGAGCATCCGCGCTTTCGGCACCGCAGAGCCAACAGAAGACATGAAGCCACACCATGCACGAGCCGCAACTCTGGAGTACGCCAAGAAGGCTATCTCGTCCTCCATGCCTCGCGTTACAGTCCCATGTGATCCAGTGCGCGGAGAAGGAAACCCAACACGTTTTGAGGTCGTCAAAAGGGTGATAAAGCCGATTAAGCACTTTGAGATTCGCCATGAAGGCGTAGAATTGGCCACCCGTCGACCTATCGAATACAAGGAGTTTCTGGCGCTTCTCACACTGGTACGCGCCGTTCAGAACAAGGACAAAACAAAATCTATGGTGGCTGGGGTATTGGCGATGCAGTGGCACCTGATTTCTCGGATCGACGACATGATGAAGCTGCAGTTTTCCTGTCTGACGCCAAGTCTTTAGCACCCCTGGACGCTTACCTGCCAACTACGCTGGTCAAAAAACATATATGAGGAGCGTGATGCACCGGAGCAGATTATCTTCGGGAGTTTGGACCCGCGTGTGTGCCCCCTACTCATCCTGTCTGTGCACATCGAAGTGTCCGTGGAGGCTACAAGCTCAGACTTCCTGTTCCGAAACCCACAGACCGGTGCTTAAGTAGTGCTGAGAGTTCTACTGGGTGTGTTCGACGATCCCAGTTTTCGCCGGCTCAAGAAGGGCAACTTGGGTACCCACATTTTGCGGAAGGGCGAGGAGACGTACGCAAGCCGCCTGGGTCTATCAAAGGACTCGGTCAACCGGCGTGGGCGGTGGAGAACGCGCAACAGTATCTTGGATGTCTACATGGACAACAATCTTCCCTACCCAGACGCAGTGGCCGCTGGAACACTGGCTGGCCCTCTTGGGCCCTACTTTTGTGCCATTAAGGAAGGCATAATAGGCATATCGACAGCACGTTTGGTTGATAGGATTGCTCCTGCTGTCAAACGTGCACTTGGTGAGGGCACCGCGAAGGTGCTGGCTATGGCGCTCCTCTGGGCCGCACGGATGCTTGCCGTTCGCCACTACGCCCACCGGCCGCGGCCCCCACCGATGGCCATTCGCGCAGGTATAACTGCAGTCGTCTGTGAGTCCCTCCCAGTGGAAGAGCAGCGTGTGGCCGAGCTTGCTCAGCTTGGTCTGGGTCTCTCGTCGCACTGGAGTCGCACTTTGTCCGCTGTAGTGCTCCAGGCCGAGCGAAGGCGCTTGAGCGTCCCCCAATATGGAGCTCCCCATTTTCAGATACCGTTTTTACGTTTTTATACATCCGGCCGTGAATAGTTGGTTCGTTCAATGAAAAACGCGCGTGGTGGGTAACAGTTACCGGAGAACCCATGTGGATTATCCGGTAACTGTAACCCACCACGCGCGTTTTTTCATTGGACGAACCACCAGATTCAAAAACGATATCTAAAAAATGGGAGCAGGTGTAAAAACCGTAAAAACGTTTTCTGAACGCTCCATTAGGGAAGCTCCATATTGGCTGGTCTATCGAATTGACACTAGTTCGACATAATGACACGGCTCGCTTTCACTGGAGGCCACCAACCGCCACCGGGCAAAGTACAACTTCGGGTCACCATGGCGACCGCGATGGCCTCTACTGCCGCTGCTGCGGCGGCCTCTACGACACCAACGCGACCGCAAGCAATGCAGACACCCGCGGAGGACGAGGCGCCGCTGGTCTGGTGCGTGGACGAGCAGAACTATGCCACGCGGCGCGGCAAGGTGGTGCGCAAGGTGCGCGAGCGCTACCTGCGCGACGACCTAAGCTGCTCGCTGCCGGACTGCTCGCTGTGCATGGCCGAGAGCGACACGTCGGCGGCTACGCATGTGCTGGGCACCACCAAGGCCGTTCTCTCTGATACGCCACGCCGTGGACTCTACCTGCTGCCGTCCATGGAGACTGTGCGTCGCCAGATGGACGCGCTCGAGTTCTCCACCAAGCACAAGAAGCCGCAGGACGAGCAAGCCGGCGAGGTGGGCGAGGTGTTCGCGGACGTGATCGTGCTGGAGACTGTGTGGGAGTTCGTGAAGCGCCAGGACCTGGGGCTCTACAACCGGCTGCGCGCGCTGCTCATGAACGCCGACCGGCGCTTCGTGGTGTTTGCGAACGAGCACCACCGCGCCAGCTTTGTGCAGAAGAAGCGTGCGCTTCCGCTGGGCTTGACCGGTGAAGACGACGATGCGCAGGGCGTAGAGAGCGAGGAGGAACGCAACCGCCGCGCGGTGGCCACGGCCTGGGGCTGGTACGCCGCGCACCTGGCCGAACTGGAGCGTCAGGACGTGCGCGTGCTCTTCCTGGCCAACGACGCCGAGGATCTCCGTCAGGCGGAGCTGCACGGCGTGACTGGTGGCATGACCGTCACCGATTTCTTGCAGCCCGTGGCGTCGCAGTACCCGGAGCTGTTGGACCTGCTGGCTACGTCCGAGGACAGCGAGCAGACCACAAAGGAGGGGGTGAGCAGCAGTGCAGGCCGTGGAGGCAAGAAGAAGACGCTGTATCCAGAGCATCTGTCGGCGTCGCAGCTCCTAGCGGGCATCAAGAGCAAGCGCTTCTTCCAGGGGACGATCCGCTGCAATCGCGACCACTGGCTCGAGTGCCATGTGCTGATCCACGGCGCGGGCGGCGTCAAGATCCCCGTGCTACTGCAGGGTCGCGAGCACATCAACCGCGCTATTGACGGCGACGTGGTGGCCGTGCAGCTGCTGCCCAAGGCGCAATGGAAGAAGCCGTCGGACTCGTTCGCGGCCAACGGCACGGCGGCGGCTGAGGCGGCGGAGGCGGCCGACGACAAGGAGGAGGACGGCGAGGAAGGCCAGTCGGGACCGGAGCCTGTGGGCATGGCGGAACCCACCGTGACGCTGGAACAGGCCGCGCTGGTGCAGAGTGACGCGTCGCAGCTCGCCAAGCCGGCGGGACGTGTCGTTGGCATTATCCAGCGCAACTGGCGCAAGTTCTGCGGGTCGCTCGAGCCTCCACGTGACGGCGCGGCGTTGCCCAGCTCGGGCAGTTGTCTGGTGGTGCCCGTGGACCGGAAGGTGCCCAAGATCAAGATCCAGACGCGGCAGCAGGAGACGCTGATGGACAAGCGCGTGCTCGTGGCCATCGACTCGTGGCCCGCGGACAGCAAGTTCCCGCTGGGCCATTATGTGCGCACGCTGGGCACGATCGGAGACAAGGAGACGGAGACGAACGTGCTGCTCATCGAGCACGACATCCCGTGCGGCCAGTTCAGCGACGAGGTCATGCGCTGTCTGCCGGCTGAGGATTGGAAGATCACGGCGGAGAACTCGCAGGGGCGACGCGACCTGCGTCACCTGCCCGTCATGAGCATCGACCCGCCCAACTGTAAGGACATCGATGACGCGCTGCACGCGGCGCTGCTGCCCAACGGGAACCTGCAGGTGGGCGTCCACATCGCCGACGTGACGCACTTTGTGGCGCCCGGCTCGGCGCTGGACGAAGAGGCTGCCGATCGTGGCACGTCCACGTACCTGGTGGACCGTCGACTGGACATGCTTCCGGGTCTGCTCACCACAAAGCTCTGCTCGCTGACGTCCACGGAAGACCACTTCGCCTTCAGTGTGCTCTGGGAGCTCAAGCTGGTGGGAGACAACGAGGTGCAGGTAGTGGACGTGTCCTTCTGCAAGAGTTTGATCCGATCCGTGGCGTCGCTGTCGTACCAGCAGGCGCAGGAGTTCCTGGACGACCCGGACGCTGGTGGAGTGCTGGGTCAGGATGACAGCAAGAAGAAGAAGAAGAAGGCGGGCGAAAGCACCGCCGATTTCGACCGGCGCCAGCTGCTAGGCGGTGGCATCAAGACGCTCAACGTGGTGGCCAAGCGGCTGCGCGCCAAGCGCATTGAGGCGGGTGCGCTGACGTTGGCCTCACCCGAGGTACGCTTCGTGCTGGACACGGAGACGCAGAACCCACTGGACGTGCAGATGTACGCACTGCGTGCCACGAACGCGCTGGTGGAGGAGTTCATGCTGCTGGCCAACATCACGGTGGCCAAGAAGATCGTGCGCCACTTCCCCACCTTCTCGATGCTGCGACGCCACCCGGCGCCGTCCAAGCGGCAATTCGAGCTGCTCTGCAGCCAAGCCAAGGCCGTGGGTGTGGAGCTGCACGTGGACACGTCCAAGCAGCTGCAGGACTCGCTGGACGCCGCTGACGAGGCGGCCAAGGGCGACAAGAAGCGCAAGAAGGGCAAGAAGAACCCGTACTTCAACAAGCTGCTACGCATCCTGTGCACGCGCTGCATGATGCCGGCGAGCTACTTCAGCTCAGGCGAGGTGGCGCCGCCCGAGTTCCACCACTACGGGCTGGCCGCGCCGATCTACACGCACTTTACGTCTCCCATCCGTCGGTACGCCGACGTGGTGGTGCACCGCCTGCTTGCCGCGGCTATCGGCGTGGCTCCGCTGCCCAGTTACCTGGAGAGCAAGTCGCACCTGCATGAGATCAGCGACCAGCTCAACCGTCGACACCACGCGGCGCAGCTCGCCGGCCGCGCGTCCGTCAGTCTGCACACACTGCTCTACTTCCAGCAGTACCCGACTCGCACGGACGCGGTGGTGACCAAGGTCAAGAACAACGGCGTGGGTGTGCTGCTCCCGCGATTCGGCATTGAAGGCATGATTTTCCTGTGCGAGAAGGACGAGCAGGAGGACGACAAGGTGGTGCGCTTCGATGCCGCCAACCACAAGCTCACGCTCGTGCAGCGCGGCCAGCGTACGCTGCAGGTCTTCGACCGTGTGCGCGTCAAGGTGTACGTGGCGCGCACCTTTGGCAACCGTCAGGAGCTCAAGATAGACCTGCTGGACGAGGACGACGAGGGTGAGGACGAGGTCGAGCCCTCGAAGGAAGGCACGAAGGAGCAGAAGAAGGCCGAGGCCGAGCTGCGCGCCGCCCGCAAGAAGCGCAAGGTGGCGCCGTAAGTCGCCTCCCCGAACGCTTCGCGAGTCTGACAAGACGGATTCCAACCACGCACGTGGTCTGGAGCACGCTAGACTGGTCGATCCTTCCCTCGAAGTGATGCATATATTTTCCCCACAGCTTTCGTCTTCTCCATGTCCACATTCGATCACGTGTTTGTTTGGGTCAATTCCCCGCCGGGATGTTGCAGCAGGTCCGTGGCTGCAACAATGTCCAGAAAGTCGATAACATGGCGTAAGACTCGACGTCAAATCTAGGAGATGCGGCAAGCAGAAGCATAAATTGGTCGTACCGTGGTGCACGGTGTTGAGGACGAAGATAAGCACGAGGCTGCCGACCATTTTCCCCTGCACGCTCATCCAATACTTCTCTAGCACGAAGGCCAGTTGGTAGAGCGTCGAGAGCCCGTACTTGGCGCGCACGAGCGTGAAGAGGAAGAGCATGGTGAAGCCCTCGAGCGCCGCGTACACGGCCGTGTTGACGATGGAGTGCCAGAAGTCGCTGGCGTCGACGCCGATGAAGCTGAGGTTGTACTTGGCGCACGGCATGTGGTAGAGTGCCAGGTTGTAGACGCCGTAGAGCACGGAGCACGAGACTTCGGCGTACTCTGCGAAGACCAGCACTTCGCACGAGAAGAGAAGCTGCAGCGTTTGCGAGAGCGTCTTGGCATGCTGGCGGTGCGAGATGTTGATGTCGTCGATGGACACTCTGCGGGTCGGCTTGGCCGCGGGGGAAGGCACCGGGGCGTCAATGCTTGTGCACACATCCAACTCGATGGTGCCTAGATCCAGAGGGTTTTCCGGGGCTGGAGCGGCCAAAACTTTAGATTTACGTCGGAACTTCGACGGAGGGCATGCCTTGGCTCCGGACTTGGGAGTGCTTTCCACGGAGGATAGCGCTACGGAACGGCCATCCATCGACGTGTCCCCCAATGACTGGGTGGAGTCTCGTCTGACTGGTTTGTCGTTCATGTGCGAGCGCAGAGCCCCAGGAAACAAGGCGCCTTCAACGATCTTGACGGCTGTGCGGACGGTTTGGCGTCCGTCCACCACGAACTTGTGTTCGATGTAGACGTGTGCCTCGATAACGGCCTGAACAAAGTCCACAGCAATGATGAGCATGCTGACCTCGATTGTCCGCGCATGCTGAAGGCAAAAGTTCTGGAAAATGCAGCCGAAGATCTCCACCACGCAAAGTGTCACGTCCGTGCTGAGGTCGTCCAGGCAGCCCGTGAAGCGCCAGATCCAGCGCTTTAGGATCGCTCGAAACACGGGGAAGGCCACGGTGATGACCGCTTGAGCTCCAGCCGGCACGGCTTTGAAGAACAGCGATACGCTCCGGAAGATGAGGAATGTCGAGGACTGTGCGCACAGGAGTGGGAAATATCTCTTGGCGGGCTCGCGGTAGTGCCGCAGTCGAGTTCGGAACACCAACACGTGAGCGAATGCGACCAGAGTCAAGTTGGAAGGAGAGCCCAGCAAATCGCGGAATGGGATGGGGAACCTCCAAAGTGCGGAGAGTGCGACCATGATGACTTCGTTGGCTCCAGCCGAGAGCAGCCCAACCACCGCTGCTTCGCGGTGCGAGTAGACCGATTTCGGGATAGCCAGTGCTCGACGGATGTACAGCGACATGCAAAAGGTGAGCGACGCGTAGGCAAACCAGGACTGCAGGAAGTAGCCGGCGTTCCCGGCCACGCCAAGCAGCGGGTTCTGCAGCGGTATGGCCGCGAGCACCAGTGTGACAAACAAGCTTGGCACGGGAGTAAGTGCGATGACGGCAAAAACTCGCAGCGGACTGGTTTCCTTCTCGTACTTCTCGAGCGCCAGCAGCTTGTCGATCGAATAGCGCCCCAGATACTGGTGCTCCGTCTTCCACTCGTAGTACCGGTGCATGAGACGCCTCGCCCGTCTGACTAGCGGGGGCTTGCGAATAGAGGCTCGGCGGGTCAGGATTCTCGCACCGGAGGAACTGGTGCCCGAGATCGCAGTACTACTCCTGTCTGTACAACCGTCAACAGGAGTGCTCATGGTGCAGCGCTGGACCGTGGCAGTGGCTCTGATACGTGAGTGCGACACTGTTGCGTCTTCCTTCTTGGGAGGCCAGGCGTGAGTCGTGAGCGCAACGCTAGGAGTCTGAAAATGACTGCTTGAACATGTTCGCGAAGCCCTCCCGGGCTATTCATGGAAGCTAGCAACAGTGAGCGACTGTGAATTGCTGGTGCTGGCGTGGAGTCTATGCGTGGCCTAGAATAGGTATTTGGAGGTCCTGACCCCGACACGGTTACACATGCTGTCGCTCTTGGAATAGTTTTCAACCACTTGACCGGAGCGCTAATGCTTCCTACTACCCGCTTATGTACCAGCGGTGCCGACCAAGATATTTCCCCAGTTGAACCGCAGTGATAAGTCCATGCCTGCATTCGTATACACCGCCAAACCGCATGAGTATCTCGAGAGTCTACACGCTGTACGAACCACAGAAAGGACAAGGGGGGAAGGAGGGCAAAGCAACGTACCATGGTGCACCGTGTTGAGGATGAAGAAGAGCGAGAGACTGCCGAGTATCTTGCCCTGCGCGCTCACCCAGTATTTTCCAGCACGAAGGCCAGTTGGTAGAGCGTTGAGTTCCCATATTTGGTGCACACGAGCGTGAAGAGGAAGAACATCGTGAAGCCTTTCAGCAGGGAGTAGATGGTTGTGTTGGCCACAGAGCTCCAGAAGTCGCTCTCAGCCAAACCGATGAAGCTGTAGAGGCCGTACACAAGTGCGGGCACGAACTCGGAGTACTCACCAAAGACCGGCACCTCGCACGAGAACATGAGCCACAGCGTCTGTATGAAGATCTTAGCATGTTCGCGCCGTTTGATCTCCACGTCGCCTGCCTGATTGGGGGCTTGGACGCCCGAGTCAATGGAGCCCACGTCCAGTATTGTTCCTCCTGATGAAACTTATGAAGAGATCGCGATCTTGGATGATCGCTTGCGCCAGAGTCTCTTCTTCTCCTTGGGCCTCTTGAATATTTCATCTTCCTGTTGCAATGTTGAGACTCCTTTGCTGGAGATGTTCATGATGGACGCGCCTGGGTTCACCACGGAAAGCCCGGACATTTTGCCTGACTCGAGCATGCCGGGGAAAAATGTAGTCTAAACAATTTTGGTTGCCGTCGTGATTGTCCGGCGGGCGTCCACTACGAACTTGTGCTGCTGCTACATGCGTGCTCCCAGAATGGTTTGCACGAAGCCCACGATGACAATGATCGCGCCGATCTGGTGTTATGAACACAAACGTTCTGGAAGGGATCTGAAGATCTCCACGACACGTCTGTGGTGATGCCCTCAAGACTGCTCCAGCGCGTGAGTATGGCACGAATGAGCAGAAATCCCACAGCGATGGCAGCCTACATCGAGGCCGGCATCTTCTGGACGACGATGGCAATGCCTTGGAAGATGAAAAGACACGAACCTTGCGCGGTTACGAGCGGGTGATACTGCAGCGCTGGGTTGGCGTAGCGCTTCAGTCGCGTGTCGAGCACGAGCCCGTAAAAGATGCCGAACAGCGTCAAGATGTCGAGGAACGCGATGGGGAAGGTTCAAAGGGCAGCCAACATGTTCACAAATACCTTTTTGGTGGTCGCCGTGAGCACTGTGCTGACTAGGGCATGGCGGTATGAGCATACATTCTCTGGGATGTTCATCGGGTGACGGATGAAGAGCAAGAGAGCGAAGGACATGAACACGTACGTCAGACAGAACTACACGAAGAAGACGCCATTCGCGGCCACACCGTCTAGCGGTCTGCGAAGCGGGATAGTCGCAAGCAGCATGATGAGCACGAGATCTACCAACGGTGAGAACGCGATGACCGCGCAGACGCGCAATGGACTGGCCTGCACTTGGTATTCCTCGAACACCAGTAGCTTCTGAATGGTGTAGCGACCCGCGAAGTGATGCGCCCGCCACCTTCCAGTCGCGATATCGCTGTAGTAGACCCTTCTTGCCGTGCGCGTCGTCGCCTTTGCGGCGGATACCAGACCGTATAGCTCCAGGTGATATTGTGGTCCGAATTGGTGATGGTAGTGGCGTCTCCACCGGCCGAGAACTCGGGAGCTGCGTTCGGGTCACGTTTCGACTTTATCCGTGTTCGCCGTGGTGGACCAGGTGATACAGTCGTGCCTGGATGCGGGTTGCTCTGTGCATCGCCATCCTCGAACCGAACGCCTGGACAGCCCATTGCGAATGGCTGTAGTGACCTTAAAGCTCTCGCGTTGTCCAACTTTGTTCACACGGGGAGCAGAGAGCGCTCTGGTAAGCGGTGAGCTTGCCTTTAGTCCCAAGAAAGAAGCCGCCGGCGAGTCTGCCAGGATCTATTTAAGACGCCTCCAAGGTCGCTCAACATTTTCAGGGACTAATAGTCGAAAGAGACTGCAGGATCCTAGGAATTCGACAATCGAAGAGTTTCTAAGAATAGTCGATCATGGTGTCCGCTTACATCCCTCAGCTCCGACTCCTCACTGCGAGCTACTTTTGATGCAAATTGCTACGTTGTCTCTACGTGCTGGACGGGCCTTTCAAAAGCTTCTCCAAGTCAAACGTGAGAGAAGCATCCATGCATGTGTATAAGCCACCACCGCAGTGCATTGTGCTAGTCCTTCATGGCATCAACGGACCATATCGCGGGGAATAACGTGCACGTACCGTGGTGCAGGGTGTTTATGATGAAGGTGAGCATGAGGCTGCCAACCATTTTGCCCTGTACGCTCATCTAGCACTTTTCCAGCATGAAAGCTAGTTGATTAAACGTCGAAAGTCCGTACTTGGTGTGCACGAGCATGAAGAGGAAGAGCTTGGCGAGGCCCTCCAGCCCGCCGTACACAATGGTGTTGGTGATGGAGTTCCGGAAGTCGCTTGCGTCGACGCTGATGAAGCTGAGGTTGTACTTGGCGTACGGCATGTGATATGTGATACAGCGCTAGCGTGTAGACCGCGTAGATGATGGTGGGCACGAACTCGGCGTGTTCAGCGAAGACCAGAACCTAAGACGCGAACACGAGTTGCAGCGTGTGCGAAAGCAGTGTGGCGTGCTCGCGGTGCGACATCTGGATGTCATCGATGGACTTATGGTGTGCCCTGGGTTCGAGCCTTCTTGTAGAGTCTCCATTTGGTCGTCCCTGTCGATGGCATCCAGACCTGGCTCGAAGCATTTCTCCGAAGTCGCCACGACCTTCGAACTCCGCCTAGAGCTGGGTGATGCTCTCCGCTCCTTCTTTGAGGTGTCTCGATTGCCGTCCCGAGTGGACAGTATAACGGATGAGCTTCTGCGTAAGATCCCATGACAGCCTTAGTCGGGTTGAGCGTGGCGAGGTCCTTCTTCTGGCTTGAGTTGAGAACACCAGGGAGGGATCTGGCCGCGATGATCTTGACAAAGGTGCAAACCGATTGGCGCTCATCCATCAAAACCTTGGGCTCCACATAGAGTTTGCCTCCACCATGGCCTGTACAAAGTCGACGATGATGATGAGTATGCCGATTTCGACCGTTCGCGCGCTCTGAACGCGCACGTTTCGGTAGAGCGACCCATAGATCTCAACCGCAAAAAGCGCCACATATGTGTTGACGTACTCGAGGCAGTAGGCGTTGGTCCAAGTCATGCCTTTGAACACCGCGCGGAGCACAGGGAACGTTACAGTGATGGCGGCCTGCGTCGTGGTGGGCAGATTGGCATAGATCACCGCGAGCGTCTGGAAGATAAAGAGTGTCGGAGATTGCGCGGCGATCAGCGGGATGTACAGACGAGCTTGCACGCGATTCTGTCGCAACCGCTGCCCGAGCATGAACCCGTGTGTGCACGTCAAGAAGAACGCGTTGGATGGGATACCCAGCAAATCATGATACGGGATGGGAAAGCGCCAGAGGACGGCCACGAGCAGCATCCAGAGCTCGCTGTACCCGGCGGTGATCAGCGAAATCACGAGATATTCGCCATGGGAGTAGAGCTTGTGCGGAAAATTGAGCGCGCACCGAATAAAGAACATCATGCTAAAGGTCATGGCCATGAAGCATAAAAGGCCTGCCCAAAGTACGCTGGCTTGCCACCTACCTCTTTCCAGCGGGCTCTGAAGCGGGATGGCTGCAATAAGGATGATGATCAGTAGACCTTATATGGGCGTGAGCACGAGGACGGCGAGGACGCAGCGGGCTGGCCACCTGGTGGTACTGTGTCAACGCGATAAACTTCTCGACCGAGTAAGACCCGATGTACAGATGATCGGTCTTCCTGGTGTAGTATCGGCGTAGGAACCCGCTAGAAGCGGCAGTTGAGGTCACGTTGAGTGCGATCGCGGGCTACTTCTTGATATCGGGTGGCATCGTTGACGGATTGGTTCGCTCGCTCCAAGTGATGATCGATGCTTCGGCTGCGTCAGGGGCATCCGTGTTGATAGTGACGCCCATGTTGGCACGCTTGGATGACGAAAAGCACGGAGAAGACTGCTCCAGTCCGACCTCGCCTGACCCGGTGACGGAAGGAAGTGATAGAGCGTGTCCACCCTCGGCTATCTTGGGGTTGACAGCAGCGAAACCAACGCGTTTGACGCGAGGTCGGGGTCTAAAGGCTTACCATTTGTACTTCTGCGCTGAAGACGTTATCGTAGCGAACCAAGATTAGCTCGTGAGTTCTTGGAAACACTCGTGGCCTTTGTCGTCCTGGCCGGGAAAATCGAGAGGCGGTCGTTTCAAGGAAAGCGAGTGTTGGACTTGGCTGTATGAATATCTCCGTGACCTCCTCAGGAGTCATGCCTTGTTGAGCTGTATGACTGGTAAATGAAGCTACTCGACAACTCTTCACGCAGGCATGTTCCAGATTCTTCTGATGCAGGCCGATTCACAAATTCCTGATCGGAGGGTCGTTGGGGCATGTGTATGCAAAGGAACTGCCAATAAGAAACCCAAAAACGACTGTAGGTCCAGCAGCTAGATCCGCGTTGCTCCAGTGCCCCACATTGTAAGGACATTCCACGATTGAAGGAAGACTGAAGTTCCCGCATAGCTTGGGACAGTCGCAAACCAGGTAATAGAAGATGGAACCGCAATTTGACTCGTGATCGAGTTCGATTGACCTGCTGCTGATTGACTCTTTCCCGAAGGTACTACGAATGCCCAAACTGGGGCAGCGTCGTCACTGTCGTGTGTACATTGAACCCCTAAAGCGTTAGGTGGAGTGTAGCTATGTGGTCATGCCAGTCGACAGTGAAATCAGTCGGGCAGTTCTCCGATGAGCTTTGTCCACCACATCTCAGAGCGCTCGAACATTGGATACGGCATCCAGCCCCAGCCATGGTGCGCTGCTCTGTCTACCCTTTCCGTTGTCCGACTTCATGCCTCCGACTTTTGTGTACTTGATGGCTTATCCGCTGCACGAGAGTCCGCGCGCACACCTGGAGATGTAGAGGCATTTGCTACCGGCTTTGACTTGGAGCCGCGGATGATACGCTGTAGTCCTTCGGCCACCGCTACCACTCTGCGCTTTAGCGCTACATCCTTGGAAGATTCGCCATCGGTGCTGACAACGCTCTGCCCGCGCGCTTGAGCCGCAATGTGCTCGATCTTCACCAGTACGTGATAGTAGTAGTCTACTTCTTCACGCAAACGCTCAGCCTTGAGCTTCATGCGCGCGTTGTCGCGCACCAGAACTTGCTCGAGACACTCGGCCACCTGCAGCTCACGCTGCAACGTCTGCTCGTGGCTCTCAGACTCGACCTGCAGCGGTGGATCGCTAACATCTTGGTCCGTTGGCTTTGACGTCGACGGGTCTGATTCTGACGTAGCAGAAGCAGGCTCTTCGGTGACAGCCGCACCGTGTTGCTGCTGTTGCTGGTGATGGGAAGGAAGCTGTCCGAGGTCGAGTCGCTTCGGTGGCGGAAGCGCGCTGTCTGCGTGCTGCTTGTCTCTTGGTCGCTTCTTGGGGCTCTTCACCGCGGCCCAGTTTGTCTCCCGGAACCGTGCCAACTTGGACGGAGAGCGCATGATACCTGCGTGCTTGGACGGCGACCTCGTGGCACCAGCATACTTGGACGGCGAGCTTATGACGCCAACGCGCTTGGACGGAGAACGCTGGATCCCGGAGGGTTTGGACGGCGAGTTCATGGCACTGGGACGCGTTTGCCCTGCTCGTGCCCTTTTCACCTGTTCTCTGGAATTATTCCGTTTGCCGAGCTTTTTATAAAGGCGGGAAAGGTACCCTTTTCACCTGTTTTCTGGAATTATTCTGATCAACAGGTTTCGATGCATTTTTGGACAAAAGTAGGTACTTCACCAGGAACGAGATATTCATTTTAGAATTGGCCAATCAAAAACGCGCGTGCTGGGTGAGCTAAGGTGGGCTAGTGCGATGGTGGCCACCGCATTAGACTCTTAAGCTATGCTAGACCTAGGCTGGCACCACCGTAATCTCAATGTCAAGACGGTGGCAAACCAAGCAATGTGCTCCTCGTAACTGGAATCTCGTTGTAGTAGCGGTCGGTGACGGGGCACACAGCACCATGCACAGAGGAAGTGTTAAACGATCACCCAGATTGTCTGTCCAATTACTCGGACTGTTCCCGGCCTCCGGAGGGAACGCTTCTTTAGTTTTTAGGGAAAACTGAGACTGAGCTCTATTTAGCTGGGTTGCTAAATAGCTGACCGTAATTTAATCGGTCCTAATCTAATTCCTACTATATTCATGTAACCTACTACAATCTATCGTAGTTTACCAGGCAGCTTGAATGGGTGGCTCCCTGAGCCCGCATCCCATCCGCTTAGGGAGGCTCCTAGTTTAGGAGCATGGAGCACCGTCCCCTTAGTGTGGCGTACACTAAAAGGGCCCAGAAGGGCCCTTAAGCTAGGCGGGCTAGCTTGGGACACTTTGGCCTAGACTTGTCCAGACCAAAGGAGGTCACTATAAATAGTGATCGGATGTTACTCCTAGTGACATCTGAGTGACCGGGCGTACCCTGCAAGTACCCCGTTACACGATCCAACTAGATATGTAGTAGTTCAATTGGCGTATATTTGCAAGTTGTATCACGACCCTGTGTGTCCTGCATTGCCCTGTTGCTGCGCGAATGAAACGTGTGCCCTTATTTTCGCTCGTCGGAGCTCGTTCACGACGCTCCGCCACTTTAGCTGACCCCGCCTACGCTTGTACCCAGCATTAGTCTCACTTTCCACACAATAGCGTTTGCACACTCAGTGAAAACCCGTGTAGCTTCGGGCGACTTTAAATTACTGCAAGCGATATTCAATTGCGTGGCCATCGACTCGATCCGATGATTTAGATAGCGAACGTCACACAGCCTCTTCCTGGTGTTTGCACGTTGAAGTTGACTCGGTTCCATTCATCGAATTGGAGGTATACCGGTCTCTGGATTACCGCACTGCCACAGGATCCATGCTTGATATGCACTGCAATCCGGAAAGCTGTAGTTTGGAGGGATTGTGACGAAGTTCCGGTTGAATTGATCCTCTTCGAACGTTGTATCGGCTTCTGATCTGTCCTGGATGGGGTTGCTCATCCTATCGCGTACTAAAGTAGCCACATCACCGCGTTCAAGACACTGCATAATCACATCGTTGAGGCCAGTATACATCATGCAACGGGGCTGCACAGCACCTGGCTTCGAGGAAGCGTGACTCTGCGAGTCGTTAGGATGCACGCCACACGGAGTCTGTGGGCGACGTGTGCGTGCTCAACAGAGCTAGAGGTTTCCCTCTCAAGATAGCCGGGTCCGAGATCCAAAGACAATTCTTAGCAAAAGACAGACTGAATTTCATAACGGCCGGCGGGCCTCCTCTGAACCTAAATGTATGGGCTAAACTATAGGCCATAGTTTGCCCCTGTGAAATATCTACGAATGGCTGTGAGCCCTCGTCCC